>SJXQ01011390.1:282882-298173 GCA_006408695.1 Aepyceros melampus
CCCACCCACCCATCCACATCCCCAAGCCCCTCCTCTGAGGAAGCGCTAAGGAGACAGGTGTACGATGCAGGGCAGGTCAGTGAAGCACTGGCAGGTCAGTGGGGCTCCTGCCCAGGGGTCTTGGCTACAGGCTAGAGTAAGGAGGGCAGATAGGGCAGACCTGGGACCCAGCAGCCAGGCACCCACCCAGCAGGAGAAAGCAGGAGAGGGGAGATGTCCTTGGAGAGGTGACGCTGACCCCAGTTCTGAACAGCAAGCTGGGGTTTCCAGGTGAAGCATGGGGCAGAGGGAACTCAAGTGGCTTGGGAGCAACTGTGTGGCCCAGAGGTGACAGAGCAGGGCACAACCGTGAGCTGAGTGCAGGCAGCCTGGCGGCCAGAAGCCAAGGGGTGCAAAGGGGAAAGGCGGGCGGGAGACGCCAAGAGTGTGGATGGGCAATTTCATGTCAGGATCCCACCCACACCTGTGAAAAGCTCCTACAGCACCAGGAGGGTCTTTCCTCCCCATTTTACGGATGGGTCATCTGAGGCTAGAAGAGGTGACATGACCTGTCCAAAGGCATACAACCAGAGTCGGAGGATGGGCGGGGAAGAGGCGTTCTGGTCTGCTGGCTCTCCTTCGGTCTCACTCTCCACTACACCAAACCCCACTGATGCCCTGTACTTTCACGGCAGCAGCTTTCAATTTTTTTCTCCCTGTCCTGTTGATAACAGCCAGATGCCTTGCACTGCCCTGATTTATGTGTCTTATTAAAACACATGGTGTGGACGAAATTGGCCTGTTTCCATAAATCCCAATAATGGACACCTCCTGTGAATTCACAGAGAAGACATAAGCGAGTGAATCTTAAACCAGCCAGTAATTCCACCAGCAATTCAAGCAAGGCATGAACTTAAACCCTAGGAAATCTCCGTTTTTCTTCCTACTTTTTTAAGAATCTTAGAGCTTCAAAGAACTTGATGGGATTTCCATATTCTCACACCACCAAAAATGATGGGCGGTGGTGGGTGGTTTAGTGGCTAGTCGTGTCTGACTTTTGCAACTCCATAGACTGTAGCCTGCCAGGCTTCTCTGTCCATGGGATTTTCTAGGCAAGAATACTGGAGCAAGTTGCCATTTCCTTCTCCAAAAAAAAGGAGGAGGTGAAGCAAAATATGAAATCACTGAAGGATTTTCCCTAAAGATGTTATCTAGATGGTTCTCATTGGGAGCTGCCGACCTGCAGACAAGCTAAGGACCACCCTGAGTGGGGACAGGGGGCTGGACCGGCCTCCCCACCTTCTGTCACCAGCTCCTCGTCCTCATTGTCTGTGCTGCTCAGCTTCTCTGCATCGCTCTCCAAGGCCTCAGTCCGGGCGCCCTTCTCCAGGGGAGGCTCACTGCTCACGAAGTACGCGGCCAGGCCCAGCTCCTGCTCCAGGGCCGTCCTCACCAGGCAGGAGGAGTTTATGAGCCGCAGGTCACAGTACCGCAGGGACCTGGGAGAAGGCGGAAGAAGGGATCTATTGAGAGCCTTCTATCAGGAGGCACTGCTGCGTGCTGGGGACCAGCACACTGCCTGCCTCAGTAGGCCCCCAGGACTCAGGCCAGTGGAAAAGCAGACAGCGCACCATGAGCCCTGAGCACCAAAGTCCACTGGGTGCATAGCCCTGTGCTGCCTGGAATCAAAAGAGCACCGACTTTCTGGTCAGATAAGAACGAGGCTTGAGTTCCAGCACTGCCCCTTCGTGGCAACAGGACCTTAGACAAAGTGGGCAACTTCTCGGGAGGCTCAGATTTTTTTCATCTGAAGGATATGAATGAATATCAATAACCAGTTAAGTGTACTGTTAGAATACACGGAAGAACTGTACAAAAAAGATCTTCATGACCCAGATAATCATGATGATGTGTTGACTAATCTAGAGCCAGACATCTTGGAATGTGAAGTCAAGTGGGCCTTAGAAAGCATCACGACGAACAAAGCTAGTGGAGGTGATGGAATTCCCGTTGAGCTGTTTCAAATCCTGAAAGATGATGCTGTGAAAGTGCTGCACTCAATTTGCAGCAAATCTGGAAAACTCAGCAGTGGCCACAGGACTGGAAAAGGTCAGTTTTCATCCCAATTCCAAAGAAAGGCAATGCCAAAGAATGCTCCAACTACCGCACAATTGCACTCATCTCACATGCTAGTAAAGTAATGCTCAAAATTCTCCAAGCCAGACTTCAGCAATATGTGAACCGTGAACTCCCTGATGTTCAAGCTGGTTTTAGAAAAGGCAGAGGAACCAGAGATCAAATTGCCAACATCCGCTGGATCATGGAAAAAGCAAGAGAGTTCCAGAAAAACATCTATTTCTGCTTTATTGACTATGCCAAAGCCTTTGACTGTGTGGATCACAGTAAACTGTGGAAAATTCTGAAAGAGATGGGAATACCAGACCACCTGACCTGCCTCTTGAGAAATCTGTATGCAGGTCAGGAAGCAACAGTTAGAACTGGACATGGAACAACAGACTGGTTCCAAATAGGAAAAGGAGTACGTCAAGGCTGTATATTGTCACCCTGCTTATTTAACTTATATGCAGAGTACATCATGAGAAATGCTGGACTGGAAGAAACACAAGCTGGAATCAAGATTGCTGGGAGAAATATCAATAATCTCAGATATGCAGATGACACCACCCTTATGGCAGAAAGTGAGGAGGAGCTAAAAAGCCTCTTGTTGAA
This sequence comes from Aepyceros melampus, assembly GCA_006408695.1. NCBI lineage: Eukaryota > Metazoa > Chordata > Mammalia > Artiodactyla > Bovidae > Aepyceros > Aepyceros melampus. Next base: position 285,592 of record SJXQ01011390.1, read on the forward strand.
AGTGAAAGAGGAGAGTGGAAAAGTTGGCTTGAAGCTCAACATTCAGAAAACGAAGATCATGGCATCTGGCCCCATCACTTCATGGGAAATAGATGGGGAAACAGTAGAAACAGTGTCAGACTTTGTTTTTTTGGGCTCCAAAATCACTGCAGATGGTGACTGCAGCCATGAAATTAAAAGGCGCTTACTCCTTGGAAGAAAAGTTATGACCAACCTAGATAGTATATTCAAAAGCAGAGACATTACTTTGCCGACTAAGGTCCGTCTAGTCAAGGCTATGGTTTTTCCTGTGGTCATGTATGGATGTGAGAGTTGGACTGTGAAGAAGGCTGAGCGCCGAAGAATTGATGCTTTTGACTGTGGTGTTGGAGAAGACTCTTGAGAGTCCCTTGGACTGCAAGGAGATCCAACCAGTCCATTCTGAAGGAGATCAACCCTGGGATTTCTTTGGAAGGAATGATGCTAAAACTGAAGCTCCAGTACTTTGGGCACCTCATGCGAAGAGTTGACTCATTGGAAAAAACCCTGATGCTGGGAGGGATTGGGGGCAGGAGGAGAAGGGGACGACCGAGGATGAGATGGCTGGATGGCATCACAGACTCAATGGACGTGAGTCTGAGTGAACTCCGGGAGTTGGTGATGGACAGGGAGGCCTGGCGTGCTGCAATTCATGGGGTCGCAAAGAGTCGGACACGACTGCGCGACTGAACTGAACTGAACTGTACTGTTAGGAGGGATATACGCAGTAAGTAGACACCTGATTATTCCAACAACATTTAAAATGTGTCCAGGACCATGTCTTGTGCAAGGGAGAGGATGGTCATCAAGTCACTGACACATTGGAAACCAGAGTCTGTCTGGGAAGATACTCCAATGAGTCATGACATATGTGGAGGGGTGGACACATAGGATGGGCAGGGCAGGGCTCGGGGGAACAGCAGAGAGCTTAAAGAGAGGTGGGTGGGGCTGCAATCAGGCTCTGTAACTACTGCTCCTGTGACCTTAGGAAAATGGCCTTTCATTCACTCACCTATAAAACAGGGTTGTAATACTAACTTTGCAAGAGGCAAATGCCAGATCGAAAGTCCAGCACAGTGCCTGATACAAAAAGGAGTTCAGTAAAGCTCACTCAAATTTAAGATAAAGGCATTGTCTTAGTCTGATGGAGCTGAGGACTGAAAGACTTGATCCATGATACAGCTACAACCAAGGTCGAACAGTCTGGAGCCGCTTTTAGCTGGCCCGTGAGTACACAATGCGAAGTGGCCCTTCTGTAAGTGTGGTGTGGCTCAGTGGAAAGAAGCCAGGCAGTGCTGAGTCCACCATCCACTATACCGGCTTAATCTCTAGCAACCTCGGTTTCCTCATCAGCCCCAAGGCTCCACCCATGGAGCCCAGCAGCAGTCCCCACACCCAGCCCCCTGAGCCCAAGGGGCTGTCTGAGAACTGGGCAAAGCCGCCCAGGCCCAGACACCTTTCACTGCCATTTGCTGGAAAACTGTCACCACGAAGATACAAGCCGCTGATGACTATGAGGTGAGTGCACCACTGAGAGTCTGGCAGGGGAAGCCTGACCTGGTAAAGCCCTCAGGGTTGCCCGGGCAGCTGGCTCCTCACAGACCCCCAGGAGCGCACCCCTCCAACGCACTCACCTTGGTAAGGACTCCCCGTGTGGGTCCATTCCACTGAAGATCAGGATGCAAGGCAGGCCCTCCAACTCCAAGTACGTCTGAGGCCGCCACTCCGCATCCTCAATGTTCTGCCACACCTGCAGATAATTAAAGAGGGAGACGACTGTGGGACGCCACCCTTCCCGACTAGCCCAGCGCTAAGGGAACCCTGATGTCCTCCTGCTGATTTAGAGCCTTTGCAATGCCTCATCTGAGCCTTATCAAATTTATCCTGCAAATAAGCACCCCGTCGGCTTCACCACTGGATCCCCAGCCACGTACAACACTGCCTGGCACTCACGAGCCATTCAAGAAATTTCTGTCAACTGACTGCCTTAATCTTTGCTAGAAAGTATACATCCTCAGGCCTTCCTTGGGGGCTCAGATGATAAAGAATCTGCCTGCAATGCAGGAGATCTGGGTTTGATCTCTGGGTCAGGAAGATCCCCTGCAGTAAGGGAATGGCTACCCACTCCAGTATTCTTGCCTGGAGAAGTCCATGGACAGAGGAGCCTGGTGGGCTATAGTCTATGGGGTTGCAAACAGTTGCACACGACTGAGCAACTAACACTTCACTTCATATCGTATATCCTCAACTGTCTAACATTTTGTACCATGCTCTCCCCATGGTGGAGCTGCGTCCTCACAATTCCTTCCCAATTGCTCAATATTCTTGCCCTAAGCCTTTCGTATCATGTCACCTGGAGGTCTATGGGCCAGGCACTGTGCTCTTTGGGGGGCTGAGATGTGTGGGGGTGTCCTTGCCCTCCCCTGCTGGGGGAGAAACCAGATAACAGGCAGGGAAAACAGAACCTGTGCCAGATTGGGGGTGGAGGGCAAGGAGGGGGAAGTGAGGCTTCCTGAAAGAAGGAAAGACTCTGAGTTGAATTGTGTGGACCAACAGGTATTAGCTAAGCAAAAGAGGAGAAGAAATGAGAGAAGAAATGAACCCCCGGAAAGAAAGAAAATCGTGCCACGGCCCAGAACTTTGAAAGAGCAAGACAGGGTGTTGGGGAGGGTGCAGTTTTTATAAATAACGTGGTAAAGCTGGACTGAAAGGTGCAGGTAGGGATGTGGTTAGGAGAGGAGCCTGGAGGGGTGGCCGGGTGTGCAGAGGCCACGTTGGAAGAGACATAAAGTTCATCACCAGAACACCCCTTCCCCTCTGCTCCCCGCCCCCTGGTCGTCCTGCCCGCCCTTGCAGGTGTCTATCCCCGCCCCCTGGTCATCATCTCCGCCCACCCGTCCTCCTAGGAGTCTGTCCCCGCCTGTCCCCACCTTAAGCTGCTTCAGGAAGTGCTTCCCGACGGTGATGCCCGAGGCGGGGTTCCCCAGGATGATCTCAAAGTGCTCCTCCAGGGCCAGCCGTGCCCGCACGTGGGCCAGGCGCTCATAGGCCACGGCTGCCAGCGGGGAGCAGGGCACCCGCAGCAGGACCATGAGCCCGTGGCCGCAGGGGCACTGCTTCGGGGAGTTGATGAGGTTCTGCGTGATCTCCAGCGTCTCCACAGACGTGTAGTTCTTCATCTGCGAGAGGCCACTCACAGCCATCATGGCGGCCGCGTAGTGCTGCACGAGAACAAAGGTCCTGATCACCGCGCTGTGCAGGCGGGGGAACCTGCAAGGAACAGAGAGACCACGCCGTGACCCGGGGCCGTGACTCCAAGGATGCCCAAGCGTTCTGGGAGAGCAAGGCTTTCCAGGGCCAACCGGTAACCAGACATCTTCCATCCGGGGCAGAGGGCATGCTTCCGCAGGAGGAGCTGTGGAACTGAACAGAGAAGCAGAGGCAGGACAAAGGTCAGTTCACACAGCCTCAGTGTGACATCTTGGAAGAGATCTTCCCTTGGCAAGGCTACGGGAGCTCAGCTGACAATCCACCTGGCCTGATGAAATCCATCAGCACCAGAGCTGAATGATAGTTTCCCAAAGGGAGTGCTGGGGAATGCTAATCTCACAGGACACTAGACATGCCTTACACGCTAGCCCATTCACAGCACACGTGGCAATGGAAGGCACTGACAACTCTCACTGGGAAAAAGAACCTTTTGGTAAATGTAAGGTTTATCAAACACATATGACCATGGAACCCCTTTTGGCATAACAGCTATTAGTGTGCAGCAGCCTAGTTTGGAACACAGTTTAGGAAGTACAGAGCTAACTCACTCCCTTTATCAACAAGTGAGAAAAACAAGCTGCCACGAGGAGAGACGACAGAGCTCAGTTCAACGCCCACAGTGAGCAGCGGAGCCATTCACTTTGTTTTATATTGCATGCACATGTGAAGTCACTTCATTTGTGTCTGACTCTTTGGGACCCCATGGACCGTAGCCCACCAGGCTCCTCTGTCCGGGCAAGAATACTGGAGCAGGTTGCCATGTTCTCCTCCAGGGAATCTTCCCGACTCAGGGATTGAACCTGCGTCTCCTGCATTGGCAGGTGGGTTCTTTACTGCTGAGCCACCTGAGAAGCCCCAAGAGTTTTTTAATTAGACAGTCTGTAAATCTGGGCCTGCCTTTTCCATGTATACACTGTGTGGATGTCAGCCCTTAACCTCCCTAAGCCTCCGCTTCTTCATCTGTAAAGTGACAACGTTGATACCCACCTCGGGGGTCTGCTGTGACAGGGTTGAAAAGGTAACACTGATTCTGGGTTCAGACCTGGTTCTGTCACTTTCTAGATGTATGGCCTGAGAAAGAGTCTCCCTGAGTCTCAGTTTATTTGCAAATGTGAATAATAATAACAGTTGACTTAGAGAGGTCGGGAGGACTAAATAGATAATGAAAGTAAGGCTCTTGGAACAAAACAGGCACATGGTAGATAAACAAAGGAAATAAAGACAAAGCCAACTGATCACCACTCTCTCTCCCTTTACACCTTTTGGCATCTTACTTCCTCCCATTTTCTTGCCCTCCCTTGAGTCTCAGACACACAGTCCCACATTCCAGCATATTTCTGTCCATTCTCACTCTCAAATTTTCTGGAGCACCAACATGATATCACCAGCCCAATATGCAAAACAAGGAATAAATTAAGGTCCACTGAAGCGACTTGAGTCACCCAGGAAGGGAGGCAGGTGACCTGCTCCCCAGACATGCCCTGGCTGCACATTCATGCCTCACCTGGCACTTGACTACTAAGCAGTTTTAGGAACTTCAAGAGAGACGTGTACCTTTTTCCCAGTGCTGTGACCATGGCCTCAAAGGAGCTGTCGTATCTCAGCAGTGGGAGACTGTGTCCTGAGAGTGTGGACTCGATGAACTCAGACAGCCCGAAGTACTTCTTGTTCTCAGGATACAAGTCCACGCCCTAAAACAGAGATGCACCTTGGTCACGCCACTGACACACTTGTGGGAACCGTGAATGTCATGTGCTGGGGGCACAGGCGACCTGAATGGCATCTTGATCTAAACTGAGCTGACTCTGCAGACCCAGAGCACAGAGCACTCCATGCATAAAGGCCAGTGCCTCCCCATCACTCAAGATTTTTCCATTCAATTGATGCTAGTGCCTTGGCCAAGAAGAAAAATCAACCTTGTTTTTTTTTTTTAGACACACAACTTTCTTTGTTAAAACTGCTTCTTTCCAACAATTTTAATTGGCTTTGCTGCTACTGCTGCTGCTAAGTCGCTTCAGTCGTGTCCAACTCTGTGCAACCCCATAGACAGCAGCTCACCAGGCTCCCCCGTCCCTGGGATTATCCAGGCAAGAACACTGGAGTGGGTTGCCATTTCCTTCTCCAATGCATGAAAGTGAAAAGTGAAAGTGAAGTTGCTTAGTCGTGTCTGACTCTTCGCACCCCATGGACTGCAGCCTATCAGGCTCCTCCGTCCATGGGATTTTCCAGGCAAGAGTACTGGAGTGGGGTGCCACTGCCTTCTCCTAACTGGCTTTAGGAATAGGCAAATCAATTATTTTTGCATTCAGCTGCTATTACACCAGCAGAAAGAAATGCATTTATCTAAGCAATTTTACTCACACTGATATAAAATTCCTCACAAACTAACATCAGAGCTTATCAAACTTCAGAGAAGAGGGAAGTTGGGGAAGGATGCTAAAACTTCAAAAGTGAAAGTGAAAGTCGCTCAGTCATATCCGACTCTTTGCGACAGTCCACGCAATTCTCCAGGCTAGAATACTGGAGTGGGTAGCTTTTCCCTTCTCCAGGGGATCTTCCCAACCCAGGGATCAAATCCAGGTCTCCAGCACTGCAGCCAGACTCTCCACCAGCTGAGCCACAAGGGAAGCCCAAGCATACTGGAGTGGGTAGCCAGCCTATCCCTTCTCCAGTGGCTCTTCCCAACATAGGAATCAAACTGGGGTCTCCTGCAGTACAGGTAGATTCTTTACCATGAACTATACCCTCAAGTAGCACAAGGCTTAAGCGTGAGGACCATGGAGTCAGCCGGACTGGGTCGTATCCCAGTCTGGCTCCAGAACTTTCTAGATGCATGGCTTTAGGTAAGTGGCTTAACCCATCCCTCTGCCTCATCTTCCCTATTTGTAAATCAGAAATCAACGTAGCATCTGCGTCTTATCCGAGTTCATGAGATAAAGCATTTTGAATGTTGCCTGCCAGGCTCATGGTAAGCACTAAATGAAAACAACTGCCGTCACCATCTATTTATATATATGTACATATTTGGCTGTCAGGTGTTAATTGCAGCATGCAGAATCTTTCTTTGGGGTGCACAGATTCCCCAGTTGTGGCGCTCAGACTTGGTAGTTGCAGCCATGTGAGCTTAGTTGCTCTAGGGCATGTAGGATCTTAGTTCCCCAACCAGGGATCAAACTCTTGTCCCCTGCATTGCAAGGCAGATCTTAACCACTGGACCACCAGGGAAGTTCCCAACTGCTGCCTCTGCCTCTGATTCTGAGTCAGTTGGCTGCAAACCAAGCATCAGCACCTTTAGAGGTTGCTCGGATGACTCCGAGACACTTTGAAAAAGTCCAGAACTTGATGTCTACCGCTTGCTTGTATGATTAGGCAGAATCCAAATATCCAGAGTTTTCACATTACAAGAATGACTGCTGTCTTCTATTTTGGTGAGAAAACGGCAGATGATAAGCTGAAATAAAACTCACTAGGGTTTGTGGATGTGTGTTCAGTTTGAGAAAGGAGATTTTGAACCTCACTGCTGAAGGAGGCAAGGATAGGAAAAATAGGAACACTTCTAGACAAACTTAGAGTCGCCCCATATGGAGCCCAAGTCCTCACAGCCCTAGAAGCCTCGATGTCCAACACTAGGAAAGTGAGAGCTTCAGCCAGCAGAGAAAGAGCAAACCAAGCGCACTCCCTTATGAGCTCTTAAGGTAGAAGCCAGGAAGTGCACTGCAGGAAGGTTTCCAAAGACCAAGAAGGGGTTAACTCCAACCCTGGGTACAAAGAACCAAGGAGTTGGAACCCACTGACCCTCCAGCTGGGCGCATCAGTCAAATCTTTACTGAACAGAGCCTCTCCCAGCCCAAGGCCATCAATGCAGCGGGCCCAGCCGCCTGGCACTCACGTCGCTGTAGGAGGCTGGCCAGTGGATCTCGTTGTAGGGGCTGACGAGGGTGTGCTGCGTCTGCAGCGCGTACGGGAAGGAGGTCACGTGGAGTGTCACGATGTTGGGGGCCTCCTTCACCTCCTTGCAGTTCAGCAATCTGTCCACCAGCCCCACAGACGGGTCACTTTGGGAGTAGAGGTTATGAACAGCGCTACTGAGGGAGGAAAAGGGGGAGAAGAAATGGTAAGTGGAACGACCAGCGCTGTCCTGTCACCTGACCAGGATCGAACATTTGGATCAATTGATAATGAGCCCCCCAGTGCTGCCAACAACTGAAGCTTAGAACTCTGCCTTGACTAGGAAAATGAAATTTTAAAGAAAGATCCCAGTGGGATTTCCGGGCAGTACAGTAGTTACAACTCCTCGCTTTCAAGGCCAAGGGCGTGGGTTCAATCCCTGGTTGGGGAACTAAGGTCTTGCAAACTATAGAGTGTGGCCAAAAAAGAAAAGAAAAAAATCTGAGTGCACTTCAGGTACCTGTCAGGGACTCCTCAGTCATGAGCTATTAAAAGCCTGGCTGGGGGAACAGTGTTTACAGAGGAGCGCTTGCACAATACACAGTCTATCTGCTTCTCTAGCACAGGGATGCTCACCCAGCCGTCAACGAGTCGCCTTTCTCCCTTGGGCCAACCTGATTGTACACCCATCTCCTTAAGTTCTTTTCTCTAAAGTCCTGTGACCTTGAATTGATCCAAAGAGGACCTAAAAGGGTACATTCTCTACCAAATGTTACAGCGTAGGACCAGCAATAGGAAGCACTCTGGACAGAGGCGGAGGAGACAGTCGCCTCTCAGCCTTCCTCTGTGGGACGGGGCCCTGAAAGTTGTCTTCTGTAAATTGAGGGGGATGGGGAAAAAAAATCAGTGCCTCACCTCTTGGGTGGCAGGTCACCACTCGGAAAAACCTACCCACCAGAGGAAAATGGACAATATAGCTTTTCATATAACTCAGAATGTTCAAATTCGCCCAGTGCTAGACTGGACACCCTCTACCTGGGTGAACTTTAAGGCTCTGGCCAGCCCTGTGCTTCTGCACCTGCTGTAAATCAGAGCCTTCCTCCGAGGTCCAACCCATCATCTTCCCTCCCTCCTCATCCAGGTCAGGGGCGGTGTCTAAACACACAACCCCAGTCTCACGGAAACGCCCAGGAACCCTGCCAGACTCCAAGCTTGAGACTATCTGAAACTGATCCAGATTTACGTTCATCTGAGCCGTGTAAGCGAAATCACCTTGGGAAGGGCAGCAGCTGTGACCACGTGGCCCAGAGCCGTGAGGCTCGGGCAGGGAGGGCTGGGCAGGGCTCCTCCCATCCGGTCCCTCTCTGGCACCAGTGCTGTGCCCACTGTTCTGCCCCTGCCACTCTTCTCCCCCCAACCCAGCCTGTGATGTTGAGCGAGATGCCCACCTTCTCCAGTTTCCATAATGATCCCTTTTAGAGGCCTTTTAGGGCTTCCCTCATAGCTCAGTGGGTAAAGAATCCATACTGCATCCATACTGCAATGCAGGAGACCCCCCAGGTTCGATCCCTGGGTCGGGAAGATCCCCTGGAGAAGGAAATGGCAATCCACTCCAGTATTCTTGCCTAGAGAACCCCATAGACAGAGGAGCCTTGCAGGCTACAGTCAACGGGGTCGCAAATGTCAGACACAATTTAGTGACTAAACCACCACCAGAGGCCACCTGAGATGACCCCTCAGCTAACTTCTGGCCCTATGGTCTGAAACAGCCCCACAGCACCTGCGACAAATGCCAAGCCCCCAACATCATTCATCTCTTTAACACTTACACCCACTGTCGCAAATATTATCCATACGTTGTGTGCACGCACACTAAGTCGCTCAGTCATGTCTGACTCTTTGCAACCTCATGGACTGTAGCCCGCCAGGCTTCTCTGTCCATGGGATCTCCCAGGCAAAAATACTGGAGTGGATTGCCATTTCCTTCTCCAAGGGATCTTCCTGACCCAGGGATCAAACGCATGTCTCCTGCATCGCCAGGCAGATTCTTTACCACTGTGCCACCAGGGAAACCCATATGATCCACACATCTTCATTCAGATAAGGGAAATGCCAGCCCTGCCCTGTGCCACAGCCAGTCTAACCTCACAAGATCCCAGTGGGCGTGGTCGTGGATGAGGACGAAGAGTGTGTGCGGGTTCTGAAAGGAGTTTTGCAGGAAGGACTTGAACTTCGTCTGCGCTTCGGCATCGAGCTTCAGAACATACTGCTCCACCCTCTGCCTGGTCACGTGCTCCTTCTCCAAGCCCAGCTCCAGCAAAACCCCTGCAACACAGTGAAAATACATCAGTAGCTCCAAATATGGCTGTGAGGTTTTTGGTCATCAACAGACCCTTGAGCAGGATCTCCAATGTGGCAGGCTCCAAGCTGGGCCCAGAGGCTACAGGGATGGAGGAGTTATGAATGAGTCAGGAAGCCAGATACCAGAATATAGTTCACTGACTTGAGAGGAACAGAGGGAATATTCTAGTGACACCTTGCTTTTAATGGTTTATAAAATCATGAACAAGCTGGGCATCAGCTTCATGAGCTATGAACTGGGGGTGTTAATACTACTCTACTCCCTCTGCTTCAGAAGCAAAGATGATGTTAGAATCCAAATCTAAATGTAGGTACATCAGAGCTTCTGCACCCAGACAGATATCAGACACTCCCTGAAAGGCCTGCGACATGCCATGTTAAGTTGCTTCAGTCATGTCCAACTCTTTGTTAACCCCATAGACTGTAGCCTGCCAGGCTCCTCTATCCATGGGATTCTCCAGGCAACAATACTGGAGTGGGTTGCCATGCCCTCCTCCAGGGGAACTTCCCAACCCAGGGATCGAACCCATGTCTCCCGTGGCTCCTACATTGCAGGCGGCTTCTTTAACACTGAGTCACCAGGGAAACCCCAAAAGGGCCCATACCTGAATGCCACACATGGAAGAGGGTCTGCTGGTAAGTCACTTCTGAGGGTGGAATACAAATCAGAAAGTCCACCTTCTCAAAGGATCCCAAGTCCAAATTTTGGGTGCTGGAATCCGCAATTGAACACACGTGGGAGAGGAGCTTCTGGGCTACAGCCAGCTGAAAGGGCCGGATGCGGTGGGGCTCCAGATGGTAACCTGGAACCAGAGCCCCCGTCAGGGTGAGGTGCACCGCGAGCAGACTGCTACAGCCCTGGACTCCGTGGCGGACTCAAGCAAGAGCCCCATCCGGCTCACACAGGAATGAGGAAACAGGAAAAGACCAGCATTCATTGAGTGCCTGCTCTGGGCTACACACCATGCTGGTCATGTCACACCCTATTCCTGATTTAAAAATTAAAAGATGAACAGCACTCGGGGATCTCAGGGGCTGAGCCTACTCCACCTAGAGGGGACAAAGATGGGATCCCAGGGAAGCTGATGCTGAGATTGGGCTTCCGAAGAGGCTGCAGGTTCTCAGGAAGAGGAGGAGTCCAGCAGAGCCCCTCAGGAACATAGCATGAATAAAACATTCTAACAGTGCATTGATAAACTAGAAATCAACTCAGAGAAAGGGAAGTGTACAGATGTACATTTCAGGGTAAAATACGACTGTTCTCATTAAAGACTAAAATGAAAGTTAGGTATTAGGTCTACTTTGATGCTAGGGAAACACCTTGCCCACTGGGTGTGCCTTGAACTGTGCTCCCTTGCAGACCCTGAGGGCCCCGGGACGCTGCCCCACCAGCCTGGAGCTTGGCCACCGCTCCCTGGCACCACTCACTTGTGCACGCAGGTGCCCCGCTGATATCCAGGGATGCCGACTTGGTGACAGAGGAGGCAGCAAGTGAGGAAGAAACAAGGCCTTGATTTTCTTGATGGAATTTGTCCAGCAAAATGTCAATGTCGCCTTCTGCCCCCAAACAGAGAGAACATCAGAAATGGGTTTTCCATCTCAGGCAAACTCAACATCAAGGGAACAACCTCTATGTGTTAGGCACTGTCCTGGGCCTGGGGCACCAGAGATAGGGTGGCCCCTTCTGTGAAAGAGCCCACGGCCAAGGAAGGCAGATATCCTCAGGAAAATGACATTATGACCCAGTGGGTTTTAGGACAGGAGGCCAGAGGTCAGGAGGTAGGGGTCTGAGCCCATCCTGGAGAAGAAGGGGCCAGCAAAGGTTTCTGGGAGGAAATGGGATGACTCTTGAAGGGCGAGTAGCCAGGAAAAGAAGGGAGATGGGCACTCAAAGCTTGGAACACACAGAATGAAGCACAGAGAATACACTTCTCCAACAAGAGGCTTTAAGCAACTGAGATGGGGAGGCAGGAGGGTGATGGACAGAACCCTGGAGGTAGAGAGGACCATGCACGAGGCCTGTGTGTGCCCCCAAAGGACAGACACCACACAGCCAGAGCAGACTCAGCTAGCCAGAGACCCCACACCATGGAAGGGCCACCGCACCTGTAAATCCAGGCCAGCCTCGGCAGCTCACGGGGATGGGCTCTGAGACGGCCTCCCCCTTGCGTCTGTGTTTATTTCTGTCTCGTCAGTGTATGGTGACTTGCATCTGTCTGACTACAAGCGTACCTGGACAGAGGGTGCTAAAAAAGGCCCCTAGCGAGTCCACTTTCCCAGTAACCAGCTCGTAATTGACTTCTTTCTGGTACTCGGCTGGGGTGAGAAGGCTCTCAGAAAGAATCCGGGCTTGGTATTTTCCTGGAAAACAAACAATAGCTTTGACGGGGCCCTCTGCTTAGAATTAGTGCATGAGCTCTTGGATGGCAGTCTGTGCCTGCATCCCTTTCTCCCTCCATCCTCCAAGCCCAGCACCATGCTGGGCTAAGAGCAGGGCTCCCTGCTGCTGGTGAAATGAATGAATGGTACACAGGCCCCAGAGCCCAGTTTGGAACCTGACTCTCTCCCCCACTTAACCAGCTCTGTAACCCAGGCTGACCCAGCTTCCTCATCTGGAATGCATGGCTGGCAGCTCTATCTACTTCACAGGACTATCTTGAGGACGAAACAGGGCAAGGTTTATGAAATGCGCAGCCCAATGCCTGATGCAGCGAAGGCTCCAGTACTGCAAGTGCTACTCAAATCAACGTAAAGAATTTATTTAAAAAACACAGAAGGCGTTCAGGATGAAAGAATGACAAGAGATAAGGAGGACCCGGCAGAGGAACAATCTGAAATCAGCCCCTCATCTGCCATCCTCCACACTCCCCCCTTCCCCCAGGGACCTCCCCCTCAGCCCCTGTTTGCCTCTTCACCAGCACATGGGCTCCAGGAAACCAGGACATCACTCCTGTATCCCCAGCCCCCAGGACAGTGGCTGCACATAGCAGGGCTTCAATAAGTGTTTTTATAGTTGATTAGCTGACAGCCTCATTAACCCACAGA
>SJXQ01011390.1:298471-317898 GCA_006408695.1 Aepyceros melampus
CTGCATCTATACAGACCCCAAACTTGCCCCCAGTCTCTCAGAGAAACCAGAACTGCAGCACCTTTCATTCCAGAAGGAATGGCATTTTCCAGAACCGTGCTTGCTATTCAGGGCACACCAGGGGTGGCTGAGTGTTAATTGCAGTTACTAACCAGCTCTGATGTAAACCCCAGGCCCCCGAGGGGCCAACAGCCAGATGTGTGTGGCGGGGGGAGGGGGGGCGGCAGTGCTTCTGGGTGTCAACAGAAGCATCTCAGCGGACGGCCCAGCCTCACCGGTGACAGCGATGCAGGAGTCGATGGCGGCGCTCCGGCAGGCGCAGATGATCACCACGTAGTTGGTCTTGGCCAGCTTGCCCTCGATCAGCAGCCGGAACATCTCGGAGAGGCCCTCGGCCAGAGAGTAGGTGCACTCGATGATGTGCACGCTGTCGTTGCAGGAGCTGGCAGCCAGGCCGGCCAGCCAGGGCAGCTGCGCGGAGGTCACCGGCGCCACGGCGCCCGGCACGGGTGGGAAGGGCTGAGGCGGCGCCTGCTGGTACTGCCGGATCTCCGTTAGATGCGACTCGCGCCACGAGCGCAGGAAGATCTGCTCCAGGTCCTCCATCAGGGGCACCTGGTCCGCCGCTGGCAACGACAAGGCGGGTGGGAGGGGCTTCAGCGCCACACCACGGGGCAGTGCTAGGGAGATGCGCTGTTCCCCAATGTCCACCTGATACAATCTGAATGATCAACATCCAAAATAGAGGGAGGCTGCAAATGGAGCTCTCATCTCATCAGCCTAAAAGAATCACTATTTTTGAGTGCTTCTCAGCCTTTTCTCCCCCACGTGCTGGAATTTTTTGTTGTTGTTCAGTCGCTCAGTCCTGTCTGACTCTTGGCGACCCCATGGCCTTCAGTACACCAGGCTTCCCTGTCCTTCACTATCTCCAGGAGCCTGCTCAAACTCATGTCCAATGAGGCAGTGATGCCATCCAACCATCTCATCCTCTGTCAACTCCTTTTCCTCCTGCCCTCATCTTTCCAGCATCAGAGTCTTAAATCAATGTAAACTGAACAGAAAGTCGCTCAGTCACGTCCGACTCTGTGCGACCCCATGAACTGTAGTCCACCAGGCTCCTCTGTCCGTGGAATTCTCCAGGCAAGAATACTGGAGTGGGTTACCATTCCCTTCTCCAGGGGATCTTCCCCACCCAGGGATCAAACCTGGGTCTCCCGCATTGTGGGCACATTATTTACCATCTGAGCTACCAGGGAAGCCCTTTTAATCACTATAATGGCTCAGATGGTAAAGCATCTGTCTACAACCCGGGAGACCTGGGTTCGATCCTTGGGTCGGGAAGATCCCCTGGAGAAGGAAATGGCAATCCACTCCAGTACTCTTGCCTGGAAAACTCCATGGACAGAGGAATTTGGTAGGCTACAGTCCATGGGGTCGCACAGAGTCGGAAACGACTGAGCAACTTCACTCACTCAATGGGTTTAAATCACTGTTAATGATTATGGGGAAATGTCTTCAGGGTGTGTCTGCCTCCTTACCATCATGCCAGCATCAAACCACAATCATGACATTTACAGCTTTCACACACAGCATTGTAACCAGGCACGTGACATCCCATGACTTGGAGGTGCCATCACAGACTTAGCAACACTGATCTATCACTGACCACTGCATTGCTTCTGAGTAAGCACCTTCAAAGATACTTCCGCAGGACACAGCTTTATGTAAAGGACATAACTTCCTGAGCCTAAATGGACCTACAGAGCTGACCGGTAACATATCATCAGACTGTCTCCAGACGGTCTAAATATGACAACTTACCATGACATTAACAAACCACAACAACCCGGCTTCTACTGCACCCCTAGTTTTATTGGATACCATCGTTTGGGTTCTTATCATCAACTGAATTGAGAAAAACTCGACTTGTTTGATTTGTGAACTTTGTACTTCTTTGACGACTAGCGAGACTGAGTATTTTCAACATTTTCCCCTATAGCTATTTTCTGGTTTACATGTCAGAACTTTACATTTGGTTGAGCCACGGAAAGAGAGCCACAGTTTGATTTAGAAAACGTGTCCCCATCCAGCTACACCCAGCACCAACTGTGGAGCCCTGAGCTATCTTAGGATACAGCTTTCTGATCTGAAAAAACAGGGATCACAACACTTCCTCATGGGGCTATGCCAGAACTGAATTAGATAAGCTGTCGTATTTCCTGTCTTTTAAAGTTTTTCCTTGGAGCCCACAGCCCCTTCCAGACCCATCACCACCCATCAAAGCAACTGTGAGAGCTGCTCACACTCACCATGCTTGTCTCCTCACCTCCATCCCCTCTGACCCATTCTAGTACGGGTTTTGTCCCCACTCTCCTCATATCTCCACCCACCCGGGTTGCCAGTGGTTTCCACATGCCCCAACCCAATGGTCAATCATCAGCCAGCCCTCAGTTCTCGGCCATTAATTAAATGAAGTGAGATCACATCTGAAACTGAAAGTCACTCAGTTGTGTCTGACTCTTTGTGACCCCATGGACTGTATGTAGCCCACCAGACTCCTCTGTCCATGGGATTTCCCAGGGAAAAATACTGGAGTTGGTTGCCATTCCCTTCTCCAGAGTGTCTTCCCGAACCAAGGATTGAACCCGGGTCTCCTCCATTGCAGGCAGATTCTTTACCCACCTAAGCCACCAGGGAAACCCAGATCATATCTGTCCCCTGCCTGAAAGCATTCCAGTGCTGCTATGGACTGAATTGTGTCCCCCTCCATTCATTTGTTGAAGTGTTAACCCCCAATGTGACCATATTTAGTGAGAGGGCCTTTAGAGAAGTAGCTAAGGTTAAGTGGGTTCATAAGGGTGGGGTCCTAGGCCAGTAGGATGGGTGTCCCTATAAGAAAAGGAAGCAACTTCGGAGTTCACCCTCTGTCCCCAGACACACACATGAAGGAAAGGCCATGGGAGGACACGGCCATCCACAGGCCAGGAAGAGAGGGCCTCCCCAGAACCCCACCATGGGGCCACTCTGACCTTGGACTTCCAGCCTCCAGAACTATGAGAAGAAAAACTTGTGTGGCTTAAGCACAGTCAGTGGTATTTTGCTACGGCAGCCTGAGCAGATAAATACAAGTTGTTCTCACCGTGTCTGACAGACTCTTGACCTTAGCCTGAGGCCCTGCCGGCTCTCTGATAACAACCTCACTCTCAGGTTCTCACTGGGTGGCCACCCTGGCGCCTGCTGACCCAGGGTGCCACGCTCCTACCCACCCCTTGGCCCTTGCCCCCGCCCCCCAACTCTGCCTCCCTGAGATCTTCACAAGCCTGGCTCCTCCTCATCACTCAGGTCTTGATTCAGAGACGCCTTTCCTGACAACCTGGATCAGCCCACAACCACCCACCGCACTCCCATTGCTTCTTCTCCTCTTGTTTATGGTTTCTCTCTCCCGCTAGAATCCTTGAGGGCAGAGCCTTTGTGTTATTCCTGCTGTATCTCTGCACCTAGAATGGCAGGGAAATCACTTTTGAAAAAAAAAAAATTCATCTGGTTGCATTGGGTTTTCAATGTGGCACGTGGGGTCTTTAGGGATCAAACCCACATCTTCTGCGTTGCAAGGCAGATTCTTAACCACTGGATCACCAGGCAAGTCCCAGGAAATCATTATTTGAATTCGCACTGCCATCCCAGCCCCTCAGGTGGTGACCACTGCAGTAACCTGATGATCGAGGCCATCTTCAGGAGGGCTCTGAGTGAGGGTCCGTGATCAGGCCGTGTGCACGTCCCTCCTTTAGTGATTATTCCACCAGTGGTTCCCGCGAAATGGGAGGGGACTCACCCAGCTGGACGAGATAGTAGACGGTCAGCAGGAGCTGCATCTCCTCCGAGATGGGCTGAATGGTGGAGGCCCCGTACTGCTCGTAGGCTCTGGAGATGGACTGTGAGTTCTGGTAGCATGTGTACAGCAGGGGGCTGACAACCACATCGTTCAGGTTGCCGCAGAGGTAGGGGAAGTTCCCGTGGCCTGGGGGAGGGGACACAGCAGGGCTTGGCAACTGGCCTCAGGCACAGCATGTGGTCTCCACATGTGCACGGTGAGAGCTCAGTGCTCAGTCGTGTCCAACTCTTTGTGACCCCGTGTACCACAGCCTGCCAGGCTTCTCTGTCCATGGGATTCTCCAGGCAGGAATACTGGAGGGGGTTGCCATGCCCTCCTCCAGGGGATCTTCCCCACCCAGGGATCGAACCTGCATCTCCGGCGCCTCCTGCATTGCGGTAGATTCTTTACCACTGAGCCAGCAGGGAAGCCTGGGGGTCTCTGCATGCAAAGGAGTGAAAACATGCAGGCCAGCTGCTCCTGAGGCAACTCAAGCTCCTTTGTGGGGAAGTCTTGAACTCTCAGCCCATGCTGGTTTATGCACCTGCTCTCATAACTGACAGGGGCTGTAGCGTTTGCTTATTCATTTGCAGTCTCCACCTTTTTGGCACCAGGGATCAGTTTCATGGAAGACAGTTTTTCCACAGACCCAGGGTGGGGGTGGGATTATGGTGTGGGGATGACTCAAGAGCAATATATTTATTGTGCACTTTATTTCTATTATTATTGTATCAGCTCCACCTCTGATCATCAGGCATTAGGTCCCAGACATTGAAGACTCCTTATTTCGTCCAATTTCTTATTTTATAGCCGAGCACACTAAGGCCCAGAGAGAATTACTAAAGCTGCTCAGCCATCGCCTGTGCCTCCCAGCCCCCCAGGACTCCTTGATGAGCTGAGTTAGGAAAATAAACCACTGTACAGATCAGAGACTCCAAACATTGACAGAACCAACTAGGTTATCCTCAGCAAGAAGCTTCACTTCCCCAAGCCTTGGTCTCTGCATGTGTAAAACAAGGTGAAGATATCAAACCCTTGTGCAATTGCTGAGATGATTAAATGTGGTAAGTGCCTGCATGGTATTGTGTACTCAGACAGCCTCCGTTTATTCATCAAACACACACTGAGTAGACGATTGCTGTGTGCTGCGTGCAGGCACCACACTCAGCTCCAGGGGAAATCTAGACCGGGACACAGTTCACAGCCTCAAAAAAATTGTTTCCCAAACCTGAGGGTGCGTAGGGCCCCCTGAAAGGCTTCCTAAAACACAGACTGCCAGACCGCACCACAGAGCCTCTGATTCCAACTCGGGCCTAGTTCTGATTCTGGAATGGGTGGGCCTGGGAATTTACATCTCTACTGAGCTCCTGGGCGATGCTGTTTTTGCTGGTCCAAGAACCACAATTTGGGGAGCATCGCTCACAAACATTCTGGTTTATCAGAGGCAACAGAAAGAAATACTCTTAGGGGAAGGATGTGACATTTGTCATAAAAGAAGCACAAAGATGCTACAGCGAGACCCAGATAAAAGGGTTAGAACAAACGAACAAGCAAATGGTCGTCACGGAACAGGGCTGTCTCACGGAAAACAGTGATGGGCTCTGAAACTCCTGGCGACTGATCAGGGGCCACCCCAGTGACTGGTCTGCTTGGTTCTCTCACTGCCCTGGAAACGGTTTTAGAAGTTTTCCCAGGAGGACAACTGCGTGTGGAGTCAGACTGGAATGATGTGTCATGTCGTCTGTTTCTAACGTATTCTCTGGCCTCCCGACCTTCCACCCCCGGGGCATTGCTGTACTTGCCTTTGAAGATCACTGGCTTGGCCTTGCATATCTTCAACAAGTTGTCGGGAACAGACACTGGTTCTCCGGAAGCCACAACGGGAAAGGTGACTGAAGCCGGTCCCACCAAGCCGACCTGGGGCAGGCAGGTCATACCTGCGCTTTCTAGGGACACGCCAAGAGCATGAAGAGGATACCATCAGACAGGGCATCTGCCTCCAGCAGACCTGACACCAGGCCAGCCAACACACCTGCTACAACCTGACGACCTCCGCACCTCCAGGAGCACCCAAGTCTGGGAACCACAGGTTCCTGAGTCAAAAGATCTTAAAGGTCACTGGGTCCCCCTTCCCCACCGAACAACCCAGTTTTCTCTTCTTCAATGTCCCTGCCCAGTGACAAGCATGCCTTTTAGAAAAAATTCCTCTAAGATCAGGAAACTCAATACTGTGCAGGAATCCTGGGCTTTGTGAAGCAAGCTAATACACGAGAAAGAGAATCTTTTGTTATACTCAAGTGTGCCTCCCTAGAATTTTCTCACCCATACATATGAAAGCATCTGTGTACACACACACACATGCACACATGAACATTCACACGCTTGTACACACACATTCACACACACACCACCACTGCCACCAGTGCCAGAGCCTTGCGTCTGGGGCAGGGCTCCATCACTTACCATACTTGGCTCTGTTCCCCCCTCCCTGGGGGTAGCCACCATCCGAAGCTGATGGAGACTCTGGAGACCAGCCTTTGTGGCGTTTTTTGGGAGGGCCAGAGTTTGATAAGATACCTAGACAACGTTCAGAGTGTGAATTAGGCTGTGACCAAAGACATGCTTCAGCAAATGTTCCCCTGAGCTGGAGAACACCTATTTGTTATTTATTTTAAAGCACAGTTTTACAATGCATTTTAGCAGCTAGTGCATTTTAGCTTCCCAAAGGAACCAGAGATCAAATTGCCAACATCCGCTGGATCATGGAAAAAGCAAGAGAGTTCCAGAAAAACATCTATTTCTGCTTTATTGACTATGCCAAAGCCTTTGACTGTGTGGATCACAATAAACTGTGGACAATTCTGAAAGAGATGGGAATACCAGACCACCTGACCTGCCTCTTGAGAAATCTGTATGCAGGTCAGGAAGCAACAGTTAGAACTGGACATGGAACAACAGACTGGTTCCAAATAGGAAAAGGAGTACATCAAGGCTGTATATTGTCACCCTGCTTATTTAACTTCTATGCAGAGTACATCATGAGAAACGCTGGACTGGAAGAAGCACAAGCTGGAATCAAGATTGCTGGGAGAAATATCAATAACCTCAGATATGCAGATGACACCACCCTTATGGCAGAAAGTGAAGAGGAGCTAAAAAGCCGTCTAGTCAAGGCTATGGTTTTTCCTGTGGTCATGTATGGATGTGAGAGTTGGACTGTGAAGAAGGCTGAGCGCTGAAGAATTGATGTTTTTGAACTGTGGTGTTGGAAAAGACTCTTGAGGTCCCTTGGAGTGCAAGGAGATCCAACCAGTCCATTCTGAAAGAGATCAACCCTGGGATTTCTTTGGAAGGAATGATGCTAAAACTGAAGCTCCAGTACTTGGCCACCTCATGTGAAGAGTTGACTCATTGGAAAAGACCCTGATGCTGGGAGGGATTGGGGGCAGGAGAAGGGGACGACCGAGGATGAGATGGCTGGATGGCATCAAGGACTCAATGGACGTGAGTCTGAGTGAACTCCGGGAGTTGGTGATGGACAGGGAGGCCTGGGGTGCTATGATTCATGGGGTCACAAAGAGTCGGACACGACTGCGCGACTGAACGGAACGGAACGAACAGAGTGGCTCACATGGTAAAGAATCTGCTTGTGATGCAGAAGAGCCCGTTCGATCCCTGGGTCTGAAACCCCCCTGGAGGAGGACACGGCAACCAACTACAGCATTCTTGTCCGGAGAATCCCATGGACAGAGGAGCCTGGTGGGCTACAGTCCATGGGCTCGCAAAGACTCGGACACGACTGAGCAACTAACAGTCTAGAGGAAGTATCTAGGCTTAAAGAAATATCCTGTCGACCTCTATAAATGTTTCATTCCAAAGCTGTGTCAGTGTCTAAGCTTTAGCCCTCTGAGCCTTCCCTCCTTCATCTTTACAATGGGATCATAAAACCTACTCTGAAAGGTGACTTGATCAAGACTAAAGAGAACATATGTAAGGCACAGAGTTTGGGGCCAATAAATGGCAGCCACCAAGTCCAGATCCTCATTGTCTAGAGTAGATAGCCGTTCCATTCTCCAGGGGATCTTCCCGACCCAGGGATTGAACCCAGGTCTCTCACATTGCAGGCGGGTTCTTTGCCAACTGAGCTACCAGGGAAGCCCAAGAATACTGGAGTGGGTTGCCATTCCCTTTTCCAGGGGATCTTCCCGACCCAGGAATCGAACCCAGGTCTCCAACATTGCAGGCAGATTCTTTGTGTCTCAACTACGAGGAAGTCTATCATCGTCTCCAGTAAACTAATACTTGTTCGTGAGAGTTGGACTGTGAAGAAGGCTGAGCGCCGAAGAATTGATGCTTTTGAACTGTGGTGTTGGAGAAGACTCTTGAGAGTCCCTTGGACTGCAAGGAGATCCAACCAGTCCATTCTGAAGGAGATCAGCCCTGGGATTTCTTTGGAAGGAATGATGCTAAAGCTGAAGCTCCAGTACTTTGGCCACCTCATGCGAAGAGTTGACTCATTTTAAAAGACCCTGATGCTGGGAGGGATTGGGGGCAGGAGGAGAAGAGGACGACAGAGGATGAGATGGCTGGATGGCATCACGGACTCGATGGACGTGAGTCTGAGTGAACTCCGGGAGTTGGTGATGGACAGGGAGGCCTGGCGTGCTGCGATTCATGGGGTCGTAAAGAGTCGGACACGACTGAGCGACTGAACTCAACTGAACTGAATACTTGTTTCTGTAGACAAGCCCCGGCAGCAGTCAGCCCACCACCACCGTTTCACCACTCGGGGGCAGTACTGATCCACCCGTGCACATCTCCCCACCCCAGCCCTGAAAGCTAACTTCAGGCTAAAAAAATCCAGGGGAACAGAAGCTGGTACCCACTGCCACTAATGAGTCATCCTGCCCACGCCAGAACAGTGTGAGCATGACTCACGCTCTGTGCTTGGATTCTTCAAAATACCAGGAATTGGTTATCACATTTTGGGGGACCAATCTGACACAAAATATCCCTTACCTTTAGCGCTATGTTCAACCATGACACATTATATAAAGTTTAAATTTTAAAACGCTCTATTCCTGGATGCAACCCTCTCCCAAGAAAATCAGAACCCCAGCATGTCCACATACCTCCCGAAGACCCACCCCACCCCCCATCCCCACCCCGAGCTCCTGGTGATTCTAAACCACAACCAGGATTGAGAACCACTGGTTTAGAGCAGTGTTTCTCCAAATCTAGCCAGAGACAAAGCTGGACAGAACCAGGAGGAGCTTGTTCCAAGTGTCTGCTCCTGGGCACAGCTCAACCTACAGAAGCAGATCTCCGAAATGAAAGGAAACACTTAGTCACAAGCACCCCTGGGTATCCTTAGATGTGCTGCTGTTTGAGAACTATTGCTTTTGAGTCTCTTAAAAATAACCCAAAGTTATTTTCGCCTCTTCTTTAGGCCGACTGAAAATGAACGAAACGAAATGAATAAAACGTTTAAAGACACAAAGTTCTTTGCTTGCAAAGAGCTTTCCCACAGGTGAGCTCCTCTGACCCCCACAGCCTCTGCAGCAGCTTCTATCACCTTGATGTCATTTAGAACTACATCTTCGTTCCCCCAAACATCTGTCCTAAAGAGCAGGGAAGAGCTCCCACACAGACTGAGATGCCAGCTCCTCTAAAAGCCATGCTAAACTACCAGAGGAGGAAGGGCAAGGGGATGGGGCCTCAGTATGAAGGCGGAAGGTCTGAGGGTGTTTTCTTCCTTTGGGGTGCTAACTGCCTCTACACAGACTCTAAGCTCCTCGTGCATGCGTGCTGAGTCACTTTAGTTGTGTCTGACGTTACGGCCCTATGGACTGGAGCCCGCCAGGCTCCTCTGTCCATGGGGTTCTCCAGGCAAGAATACTGGAGTGGGTTGCCATGCCCTCCTCCAGGGGATCTTCCCCAAAGCTCTCCCAAAATGATGTCACCAGGAGCTGCCCCTGTGGACCAACCACTTCTGGCCATGTGTCCTGGTGCTGGGAAGGGGGACTCTATTTGGCATTTGGGGAGAGGCAAGTCTTCACTGTAGCCCACTCCCTGCAGGCACTGCAACACCCAGACCCTGAGCTAGGACCACGCAGAAAGGGATTCTGCACATTTCCTACCTCCCCTTCCCCACTCTGCCCCCACCCCGTCCCGTCCCATGGAGGGCAGCATGAGAACCACTGAGCCCTCAAGTCCTTGTCACACTCCATGTAGCTTCAGAAGCGGTTTCTTGAAATAGATTTCAACCTGCCCAGAGCAGGCCTCAGGCACAGGACTCCGAAGCTCCAGTTGTGCCCCTAATGGTGCAAGCCCACTCTCTCTACCAGCACCATAGCATCCTCCGGGCCAGGCTCCATGGAATAACTGGGCTTGCAGGGCGCGTGATGATGACTGTTCCTGTGAACGTCACTGGCCCACAGGGAGATAGGTTACCACTCATAACGGGTTCCCACTGCGTTCTGGCACACACTCATCACCCAGATGGGGGGCAGAAGCCATGCGTCTCCCTACCCCCAGCACTGGGGGCTGGACACACTCCCAGAGCTGCAGGAGGTGTCTGCTGATCCAGCCTGACTCTCATTCCAACTCCAGGAGGCTCAGGGGCCCCGGCGCTGCGGCTCCCGCATCCCCCCCACCGCTACTGCCTTGGCGCAGGGCAAGGCGCCCCCACCCCGAATAGGACGGTCAAGATTACCTAAGGCCGAGGGACGCGGCACTGCGGACAGGCGGTTCTTCACCAGCGGCTGGTGCTTTGGGGAATCTTTGCCGTTGAAAACAGCCGGACCCAGGGCTGCGGTTAGGGCGGGGTGATCGGATGCTGGTCCTGAGAGCGGAAACAAAGAGGGGAGACCACGGGATGCTCGGGGAGTCCAGCAAACGGGAAATGGCTCTCCCTCCGTTTAACATATTAGCTTTCCACTGATGCAGCCCGTCAAGGGTCAGGACTCTTGATAGAGTGATTCTGTCCCCCCTCCAGCCCCCCGAACAAGCAGACACACACGGACATGCACACACAGGACACACGCTCCCACACAGGCTCCAGTGAGCACTCCACTGAGAGGAGGGCCCGTGGGGGCCCTGGGATTCCAGGAGCGCCCCTGCAGCTGCTCCACCCTCCTCCCACCCTCTCGCTCACCCTCCTGGGTTCAGGGTCACGTCACGTGCTCAGGAAAGCAATCAGGTTTGCCGTCGCCCAGGGCTATGAGTAGGATCTGGGGCTCCCCAGGCCTCAGGAGGATTCTGGGGGCAATTGTGAGCTCTGCTCTAAGTCACCCACACGGGCCAGAATGATGTGGAAGGTACTCCAGAGTCAGGAGGAGCACCGAACATCCCCTATGTCGAGGGGTTGGAGGCGGGCTCTGAAACCAGATGGCCCCTGTTTGAGCCCCACGCTGCCTCGAATTCGCTGTGCAACCTTCCTGAACAGTACACCTCCTCCCTGTGCGTCCACCTTCTCATCTAGAGGATGGGGGTAATATTAGAGCTGCTGTGAGGATGACGGGTCTTAACAAAAGTTTGCAAGCAGTAAGTATTTGCTATCACTGTCATCACATTAAATTTTTATAATCACCCTGCAAATTAGACAGAAAATATTCTCTCCAAGTGTACAGATGAGGAAACAGAGAGTCACAGAGTTAAAATGAGCTGCCCCAAATCTCTCAGCTAGGAGGCGGCAGCACTGGAATTGCATCCAGGTATTCTGCGGGCAGAAACACTGATCCCTGAAGCTGCCCAGGTGTGCCAGACCCCAGGTGGCCCAGACACAGGGAGGACGAGGGCAGATACCACGTGGAAGGGGGACAGGGAGCCTCTGGGGGGAGTGCATTCTCCGCTCAGGTGCAACCTCTTCGGTGTGGATGCTGAGCCACATGCAGCAGGGGCCCAGGGCCCCCAGCAGAGCCCCCTGGGCAAGAGGACCCCCAACCACCAACCCCCCTGCCGCCAGAGCCCTTGGGAAGGAAGTTGTTGTCTACTTGCCATCAGGTGTGTTTTGCACGGCTGAGACCAAGTTCACAAAGCAGAAATACCAGCTATCAAACCCTACTGCCTGTGATAGCCTAGGCGAGCATCTTCGTGCCTCCATTTTTCAGTTGGGGAAACTAAAACCGACTCCCAGCACCTCCAGCACTGCGCCACCGCCTCACCTGCCTGCGGGGCTCCCAGCGGGGTGCTAGGGGTTGTCCCCGGACCGGGCTCGCCAGTGAAGGGGGCCGGAGGCCCAGAGCTGTCCAGCGGCGGGAACAGAGAGCTGGAACATGCACCCATGGATGCCTGCCGGCTTCTGAACTCTGCGGGGAAGAGGCACACACGACAGTCAGCTCCTGCTCCTCCCCAACAGTGACCGATGACTTCCGAGGCCAGAACCCAGCCTGGGGAGAGCCAGGCGTGGAGATAACTGCGAGGGTGCCAACGCCTTCCCCGTCGCTGCTCTGGTGCAGCCGAGAGGGCTGGGGTGGGGGCCATTCCCCAGGCTCGGTCTCTGGGGAAGCCACCTGAGGGACAGTCCTTTTGCCAGCAGCAGGAGCAGTGGTCACCATTTGGGAAGAAGGGAAAAACACATAATGCAAATGAGAGCTTCAGGTCCAAGGGACAAACAGCATCATGGGAAAAACATGATGCAAATGAGAGCTTCAGGTCCAAGGGACGAACAGCATTACTAAAAGGTGAAGGAACAGCTGGGCTTCCCTGGTGGCCCAGACGGAAAGAATCTGCCTTCAATGTAGGAGACTCAGGTTCCATCCCTGGGTCTGAACAATCCCCTGGAGGAGGGCATGGCAACCCACTCCAGTATTCTTGCCTGGGGAATTTCACAGAGGAGCCTTGCAGGCTGCAGTCCATGGCGTCTCAAAGAGTCAGACACGACTGAGCAACTAACACAGCAATAACAAAAAGGAAGAGCTAATACTTTCCTCCACCCCCTAAACCACTCTCCATTGGGAAGATTACCTCCCAGAGAGGTATCAAACCTGAGAGGGGCTTGGTCACAGCAAGTGATCAAGAACTCTTGGCTGGTCCCACAAGGGGAAGAACCACTTCCTCTCCGGGACCTACAAACCGACAGGCATGTATATAGTAGGAGCCCAAGAGATTATTGAGGGATGTGGCAACCCACTCCAGTATTCTTGCCTGGGGAATTTCATAGACAGAGGAGCCTAGTGGGCCACAGTCCATAATGTCGCAAAGAGTCGGACGCAACTGAGTATGCATGCAAGCAAGAAAAGGAGACGGGGAGGCGAGGAGTGATGGGAGGGGACAGGGGATGAAAGCCTAGAACCAGCCCTTCCTGAAGCCCCTTTTTTCTACTCACAGAAGCTGGCTGGGATATTCCAGGTGACCAGAGAGCGCCGACACAGACAAGTGAGGGACAACAGGCTGCCTCTCCTTGGCACCTCGCGAGAACCCTTCTGAGGCACGTCCCTCCACAGTTAGTTGATGGGAGAAGGGGCATCTCAGTGGGGTCTGGAAAAGCCAGCCCCTCCCTCTGCCTCCAGAGCTGACTGCAGCCAGGAGGATACAGGGCGACAGAAGAGAAGGATGGAGGGAGGCTCTTCCTAAAGCTGGAGCCCACTCTCTTCTGCCAGCCCCAGCCCCAGGAGGCTGATCCTTTCTGTTCATGGTTGACAGGGCTGTGGGGCAGAGAGGGAGGCTAACTGGGCTGAGCTTCTCTAAGTCAGGGCTCCACAACTTCAGCACCATTGACACCGGGCTGCACAGTTCTCTGCGGAGGGCTGCCCCGGGCACCGCATCCTTGGCCTCCATCTATGAGATGCCAGGGGCTCCCAGCAGTCACAATGGTCAACAGTGTCTTCAGGCATCACCAAATATCCCTGGGGGACAGAATCACCCCCGCTTGAGAATCTTTCCCCAGATACTTACCACAAGAAGACAGCACACCGTGTGGCCCTGTGTCAGCTTTCAAAGCGCCCATACAATTAGACTGCTACTATGAACTGGATGCCCGGAGGGCAAAATTGCATTTTGATTTTGTAGGCTGACCTCTTGCCCACCATGTGGACTACAGAGCAGTCTCGGCCCAGAGTCGGGCCAACAGGCCCCTGGCTGGCCTGGAGGTGCCCCCTTCATACGGCCCAGCCCACAGAGCTTGCTCACCTGAGCCTTTCCAGCAAATGAGAGGCCCTTTGGTCAGAGCCCCCTGGGCGTTGCGGACCAGGTAATATTTCAAGTGTTTCTGCTTCTTGGGCTGCGTGGTCAGCTTCAGATTGATGTGATTGGAGAACTCCGTGAAGTAACAGAAGCCCTTCTTGCCACAGCCAACACAATTCCCAGAGAAACCTGGGGGGAGGAAACAAACCAGGATTGTCCCCACCTGACATCCAAGACCCCTCCAAGTGAACCATCGTTCACTAGGCATTCAGATCCTGAACCACCAGCCAGAGAAGTCCAAGGGGCAAAGGTGCTGTCAGCTCACGCTGGTCCAGGGGTCAAGATGACCTTGACACAAACAAAAGACCTTGACCAAAGAGACGCTGGGTCGTAGAGACGAGCCCAGGCAAGCATGGAAGATGGCATTTGCTTAGGGGCATCTTTAAAGCCTATGCCTCCTATGGGACAGAACCGTCCCACTCATCTGTCCACACTAACTGAGCACCTGCAATAAATTGGCTTGTCCGCACGGTCTTTGGGCTTCTCAGACAGTGCTTGTGGTAAAGAAACCACCTACCAGTGCAAGAGACATGAGATGAAGGTTCGATCCCTGGGCCAGGAAGATCCCCTGGAGGGGGTCATGACAACCCACTCCAGTGTTCTTACCTGGAAAATCTCATGGACAGAGAAGCCTCATGGGCTATAGTCCATAGGGTCACAAAAGAGTCAGACACGACTTAGTGAATAAACAATAAATATTTATACTGTAGTCTAACACATGAATTAAGGAATTATTTGATATTTGAGCATCACCAGCAGAAATAAAGTGACTATATTCTGTGTATGTGATATACACACAAAGTGTTTCTAGTTGGTAGGGATGGAGGTGGGAGGAAGAGCTTTGTTTAAAGTATAACTAGGTACAAGCCTTAAGTTCTTGAAATTATTTTTCCCAGGTGGCTCAGGGGTAACAAACCCACCTGCCAAGGCAGGAGACGCGGGTTCAACCCCTGGGTGGAGAAGATCCCTTGGAGAAGGAAATGGCAGCCCATTCCATATTCTTGCCTGGAGAATCCCATGGATAGAGGAGCCTGGCAGGCTATAGCCCATAGCATCACAGAGAGTCAGACAGGACTCAAGTGACTTAGCACAAACACACTATGGTCTTCAGTGCCAGCCAATCATAGAATCTCAAAGCAATTAAACCACTGAGACTGGATACACTGAGAGCCCTCTTGAGAGTCCAAAATTCCCTCCAGGAATCAAGGAAGTAGACCCCATGAGTCACAGAAATCAAGCACTTCATCACATGTGGCCAGGATCGTGGCGAGTGAATCTGGGCCCAGCAGCCATGGTGAAGCCTCTCATCTGGAAGGTGATTGCTTGTATCAGTTTCTGCTGCCCGAGGCCAGGGGAGCCTTTCTGGGAGATGACAGAGCTTAACTCTGAGGCTCTGCAGAGGCTGCCTTCCAGAGGTGATGACAAAACCACCTCTTCAGTTCAGTTCAGTTCAGTTGCTCAGTCGTGTCCAACTCCCTGCGACCCCATGGACTGCAGCATGCCAGGCCTCCCTGTCCATCGCCAAGTCCCAGAGTTTACTCAAACTCATGTCCGTCAAGTCGGTGATGCCATCCAGCCATCTCATCCTCCGTCATCCCCTTCTCCTCCTGCCCTCAATCCTTCCCAGCATCAGGGTCTTTTCAAATGAGTCCGCTCTTCACATCAAGTGGCCAAAGCATTGGAGTTTCACCTCTGATGAACTATTAAAATCCAGAGAACATGCCTGAAAGACTTAAACAAACTGTGAAGTCCATTTAAACTGGAATCAATAGAACTGTTGATTAATACAAGAAAAATGTGATGGTTTAGCTTTTGTACCTGGTAGACAGACCGTTCTGTTTTAAGCTCACTGTCTCACAAAGGCCTTCCCTATGACCTTGCGTCACTCACTGGTACGTCTGGTTTCTATGCCACAAAATCCTTTGGCAGGAGAGACCCTGAAGCTGAGACTAATTTGTTTTATCTTATCCTCTGGCTGACAAGTTTACAAAGGGCATCTTGATATAGGCCAGGAGGGCCAAGGGGTTCTGTGCATAAGCACTGCTCTTAAAGGGGACAGTCCTGAAGTCTCTGGCTACTACTGTCCAAAATAACATCAGTTAGTGAAGGTTCAAAACATTTCCCCATAGAGAAAGAAGATGCCTATATTACAGAAATATGACGGACTTTATTTTCTCGGGCTCCAAAATCACTGTGGACAGTGACTGCAGCCATGAAATTAAAAGACACTTGTTCTTGGAAGAAAAGCTATGACCAACCTAGACAGCATATTAAAAATCACTTTGCTGACAAAGGTCAAATTGTCAAAGCTATGGTTTTTCCAGTAGTCATGTACAGATGTGAAAGTTGGACCACAAACAAGGTTGAGCACTGAAGAATTGGTGCTTTCACATTGTGGTATTGGAAGACTCTTGAGAGTTCTGTGGACTGCAAGGAGATCAAACCAGTCAATGCTAAAGGAAATTATCCCTAAATATTCGTTAAAAGGACTGATGCTGAAGCTGAAGCTCCAATCCTTTCGCCACCTGATGCGAAGAGCTGACTCATTGGAAAAGACCCTGGTGCTGGGAGAGACTGAAGATGGGAGGAGAAGGGGATGACAGAGGATGAGATGGTTAGATAGCATCACTGACTCAATAGAATGAATCTGAGCAAACTCTGGGAGATAGTGAAGGACAGGGGAACCTGGCATGCTGTAGTCCATAGGGTCACAAAGAGTCAGACATGACTTAGTGACCAAACAACAAACATTATAGAAACCTGGATTATCTCCTCTATTGCAAGCAAGTTTAATATTCCTTAAAAGGCATTAGAAATAAGGACAAATCTCTTGGTCTAAGAAGGCAGGCAGAGGTTAGTTTTTCCTTCCAGACTCCTATCCCCACTGTACTGAATAGATTAAGGTACCAAAAACATGCCAACACCGTGCTCTATGTTTACTTGTTGTTAGAGGGACATGAAGGAAACTGACATGCACAGAAAACCAACGGTGTTCTTGTCATTCACTGTTGCCCAGAGGAAGCACCCAGCTGAACTGATGCAACCACCAGTTGGTCAGGACAGCTAAACCTTCCTTGGGGAAACCTGTGAACCAGAGGGACTAAGTGGTTGTCCAGAGCAGATCCAAAGAGTGATCCATTCAATTTTAGCATAAGAATGGAGTGAGGATTCACAAGCATGCCCTCCAGGGCTGCCCCCAATGCCTACCACCCCCATCTCTGCTTTATCTCCCATCCCTCCTACTGCTATGCCAGACTTTATATTGCTGACAGTCCTTATAAATTCTTCCTCAGTGTTGCTGCTAAGCTGCTAAGTCACTGAGTCATGTCCAACTCTGTGCAACCCCATAGACCACAGCCCACCAGGCTCCCTGGGATTCTCCAGGCAAGAACACTGGAGTGGGTTGCCATTTCCTTCTCTGATGCATGAAAGTAAAAAGTGAAAGTGAAGTCGCTCAGTCGTGTCCAACTCTTCACAACCCCATGGACTACAGCCTACCAGGTTCCTCCATCCATGGGATTTTCCAGGCAAGAGTACTGGAGTGGGGTGCCACAATGTTAGAGTTATTAAAATCTGTATTTTTCCCTGTAACCATCCCTATCCTTCCACAGGACCGAGGGCATGTGTGTCCACGGGGAGGTATGGGTTGTGTCTGTGTGCATTAGCGTACATATACAAACTAGTGCCCAGCACAGGAGAGACACTCAGCAAACACTGGGAGGGAAGGAGGAGAGAGGAGATACAACAATTAGCAGAGCAAACCCTTAGCCTCTATGCACGCGCTTTGATGTGCTTTTGGTTTCTAATGTTTTCACATTTCTAATGCTTCCTAGTTTATAATCTAATGTTTTTATTTTTTTTGTCTGCAACCTGGGAACCTTGAGCAGCTCAACTGCCATCCAAGAATGAGGCCCTGAGAAACCTTCCAAGCTCCCTGGAAGGGATCCTGACTCAGAAGTGAAGTCGCTCAGTCGTGTCCGACTCTTTGCGACCCCATGGACTGTAACCTATCAGGCTTCTCTGTCCATAGGATTTTCCAGGCAATAGCTCTGGAGTGGATTGCCATTTCCTTCTCCAGCGGATCTTCCCGACCCAGGGATCGAACCCAGGTCTTCCCTGACTCTGAGGTCAAACAAAAGATGATGAGTAAGAAACAAAACTGCAAATCCAAGGATGCCCCGAGCACCTCGCCAAGGCCAGCACTGCCATCCCTTCCCAGAAACGGCTAAACAGGTTACAGACCTTCGTCTGACGACAAATGTGGGCTGTGGGACCACGGCTCCATTCCAGAGGCAGGGAGGGAGGGCCACAAACCAGAAGGGGCTCCTCCTTGTGGTTCAAAATCAAAGTGGAAACGCTGCCCTCCCAGGGCAGTAGGGACAGGCACACATCACTCTATCATGCATGCCTCTGTTTCTTCATGCCTCAGTGCTAGGTAGGAACACACCCACCTCACTCACTCACTCCCTCCATTTTAACTCCAACAGTCATTAGCACATGAGAAGTAAAGTGGCTGCTCTTTAGGTTCATTTGCTGCTGCTGTCTTTCTCCAACTGGCAATCCACCCATTTTTCAGGACCCAAGTGTGTTACCAGTGACACCCTCTGAGACATTCTCATCCCAGAAACCAATGCATCCTTGGGGATCCCACAGCATGTTAAGCCCTCGGTGGGAGCCTGTTGCCCAGAGACTTCCCAGAATTTTGATTTCTGTGGCTGTGCATGTGGATCTGTGAGGGAAGTCTTGGTTGGCCTGTGTCCTCCCACGGCCCTGAGCTTCAAGGAAGGACCAAGTGTCACTTGGCTTTGGGGCCCCAGGCTGAACTTAAAGGCCACCTTCAGTTATTTATTACTATGAATAATAATAAACGCATAATTATTTGCCTGCCAGATGAACAAACGGCTCATTTACTCTCATCTCAGAAATGAACATTCCAGCTGTAATAGATGGAAGCTTCCCAGGTGGTACTAGTGGAAAAGAACCCGCCAGCCAATGCAGGAGACGTAAGAGACGCAGGTTCGATCCCTGGGTCAGGAAGATTCCCCTGGAGGAGGGCACGGCAACCCACTCCAGCATTCTTGAGGGGGGATTCCCATGAACAGAGGAGCTTGGTAGGCTATGGTGCATGGGGTCGCAAAGAGTCGGACACGACTAAAGCGACTTAGCAAGCACACGCACAGCTGTAATAGATGGTTTCTTCTCCTTTGCCTCAGCCATCAGCTAGTTTCGATGAATTACTATCAAACAACTGGAACACACATCTACATTTTAGTCTTTTCGCTTTCACAGACGGAAATCTCTCAGTTGATTCCAAGTCACTAAAACCAGCACTACTTTCTCTATAAATTATGGGGAGGGGGGGCGGGGTGGT
>SJXQ01011390.1:318040-331415 GCA_006408695.1 Aepyceros melampus
GTAAAAGGAGTGGGGGGGGGGGGGGGGGGGGTGTTTAAAGCTGTTACTTTCTCCTAAGATACTCCAGAGCCTCCCCTTTATAGGTCACTAAAAAGTGCTGAGCCCCGGCCCCAGAAGGGTGCTGGGCCACGGTGTCCTGTGCAGCCATCAGGGTTAATTGCAGGAAACCTAAACAGTGCTAAGTGTGCAAGCTGAGAGTATAAAGTTATTTTAAAAGAAGAAAGCACGGGTTATTACCAGCCGGCCCTTGTTACCCACCTCCGAGGGCTTTTTGGCAAGCAATTAACAAAGACCCCACTTCCTCTACGCTCCCCGCCCGAGAGGCTGAAGCTGCTCCCAGGCCCATGGTGAATGAACTGAAAGATTCTTGCCTCTGCATTTCGAGACATAGAGCCTCCTAGATTTACTGCCCTCGCAATTCCTTTACAGTCACAAAGGGGAGGAATTCAGGCCAGATCAAACGCTAACCAAGTCACTAGTCTGTCTTCCCCACTCATTCTGTCCTGAGCGGCCATGATGAGCAAATTCACTCTGAGATGCAATGACTCAGAAGCAATGAGCTTCCTTGGTGGAGTAAATTTCCTGGATTATCATTGCTTTCAAAATTGGTTAAAATAAACCCATAGACCCACCTTAAGAAAGAACTGGCCAAAACCTTTTCTCCCACTGGTTGTTGCCTCAGAGTCATGTCTGTCCCTCCACTGAGCAGTCATCTGCCAGGTCTCAGAGTGTACACACTGTCGTGTTCCCTAGCCCTCGTGGTAGGAACCATTTCTTTTTCTTCTCTGGGTCAAGCCTTGCTGTCCCACCTCCATCCTTCAGTCCTTTGCACAGAGACTTACCTTCTATCCTTTGCACAGAGACTCAGACATAAAATGTTCTCAATAAATATCCACTAAAGGTCTTGTTGAAAGTGAAAGAGGAGAGTGAAAAAGTTGGCTTAAAGCTCAACATTCAGAAAATGAAGATCATGGCATCTGGTCCCATCACTTCATGGGAAATAGATGGGGAAACAGTGGAAACAGTATCAGACTTATTTGGGGGGGCTCCAAAATCACTGCAGATGGTGACTGCAGCCATGAAATTAAAAGATGCTTACTCCTTGGAAGAAAAGTTATGACCAACCTAGATAGCATATTCAAAAGCAGAGACATTACTTTGCCAACAAAGGTCCATCTAGTCAAGGCTATGGTTTTTCCTGTGGTCATGTATGGATGTGAGAGTTGGACTCAGAAAGCTGAGTGTCAAAGAATTGATGCTTTTGAACTGTGGTGTTGGAGAAGACTCTTGAGAGTTCCTTGGACTGCAAGGAGATCCAACTAGTCCATTCTGAAGGAGATCAGCCCTGGGATTTCTTTGGAAGGAATGATGCTAAAGCTGAAGCTCCAGTACTTTAGCCACCTCATGCAAAGAGTTGACTCATTGGAAAAGGCTCTGATGCTGGGACGGATTAGGGGCAGGAGGAGAAGGGGACGACAGAGGAAGAGATGGTTGGATGGCATCACTGACTCAATGGACATGAGTTTGAGTAAACTCTGAGAGTTGGTGATGGACAGGGAGGCCTGGCGTGCTGCAATTCATGGGGTCGCAAAGAGTCGGACACGACTGAACGACTGAACTGAACTGAACTGAAAGTGTGTAGGAGATCCAACCAGTCCATCCTAAAGGAAATGAGTCCTGAATATTCACTGGAAAGACACGCTGAAGTTGAAACTCCAATACTTGGGCCACCTGATGCAAAGAACTGACTCACTGGAAAAGACCCTGATGCTGGGAATGATTGAAGACAGGAGGAGAAGGGGACGACAGAGGATGAGATGGTTGGATGGCATCACTGACTCAATGGACATGAGTTTGAGTAAACTCCGAGAGTTGGTGATGGACAGGGAGGTCTGGCGTGCTGCAGTCCATGGGGTTGCAAAGAGTCGGACACAACTGAGCAAGTGAACTGAACTGAAAGTGTTTTTACCTACCCAGATTTGGGGGCATATCAAGTGTAAAACTGAGGTTTAAATGTTTGTCCACGGGGAAAGCACAGGAGGAATTGGGGCCAGCGGAGAAGTTTAACCTAGAAGTTTTTCCAATAAACTCTCACAATCAAACTTGCTTCTGCCATGAAGATTATTTCTGAGGCTACATCTCAGCTAGACAGGTCATTACCAACCCTCCTGTCTGCCCAGCTCTCCTGCCAAGGAGATGCCAGGCCAGGTGAGGGGCCATGTGGAAAGCACTTGCCCACTCTCTGGATGAGGACATGGAGGCCCAGGTCACACAGCAGCCTGTGGTCAGACACGGGGCTGGAGCCAGCTCACTGAGCTCTCGGTCCAAACCTCATGTCTCCCCCAATTTTGCTTCACTTACGCGGGAGCGTGCTGAACGCAGGGTCGGGCATTCAGTAAGAGCTCAATAAATGTTTGAACCAACAGGAGACAGGCTTGGTACGGCTTGGCCTCGACTCTGCACTGACATCGGGGATCCCATGGGCCAGAGGTGATTCCAAAGGTCAAAACCACAGTTTCCCTAGGCTGACCCTGACCCACTGAGTAACTGTAGGGTGCAGTAGTTAAAGGTACCATATGGAACCAGGAAGACCTGAGTCTGAATCCTGGCCACATTCTTTCACTCACGCACCCTCAGGCAAGTTCATTAACAGGTCCAAGGCAACCTTGACTGGTGAGAGGCAAAAGGTAAAGCAAAGAAGAGAAGAGTAGAGGGTGCCGGGCAGTCACTTGGAACAGGACTGTCCTGGTCAGGGGGACACACGCTCAGCCTTATTCTGCTCCTGCCATGCGTCTGCTGGCCTCCGAGAGCATCTCGGATGGGGTCTGGATTACATTCCCAACACAGGTAGGCACTTAGGAAAGTTCTGATGAACACATTTACCAAAAAAAAGTAGTACTAACTGATAGGCTTTCTATAGGAAAGTTGTCACATTTTTACACTATTCATTTAGTTTTTGGCCATGCTACACAGTATCATGTAGTTCTCTAACCAGGGATCAAACTCGCGTCCCCTGCACTGGAAGTACAAACTGTTAATCCCTGGACCACCAGGGAAAGCTCCAGGTAGTCATATTTAAAACAAATCTCATTTGCATTCCATTCCACAAAGAAATAGGCCACAGAATGAGGAATGAATGGGGTTGTGGGACATGCTGATGAAGAGGCCGAAAGGTGGCCTGTCTTCCAAGGGGACCAGTGGCCCTCCTTGTCCCCACCCATCATGCAGCCTGAGCTGTAGAGCAGAGCCCGGGAGAAACTCACCAAGAAGGGCGTTGTGCCCGTTGTCATCCGGCAGGAACCTCTTGTCCACGGCACACACCAGGAGATGGTCAGGCAGGCTGGGGGACTTGGCACCCACCAGGAGGAAGCCCGTGGGGATGTCGATGGGCTCACTGGAGATGGAGACCAGACGCAGGTCCTTCCCGGCCTGGCAGAACCCTAGGAGGGATGGATAGGGCTCATACGCCGTCCAGTGAGCGCCCCCACACAACCAAGATCCACGTGGGCAAAGCAGGAAAATAGTCTGGATTTTGTCAGCAACCACCCTCACCCCTGGACCCGGCTGACTCTAAAATTAATTCTGAGAACATTATTAGGTATGTTATCCTTACATGCGCTTCACTTGCCAGTTACCATGATTCACAACAAAGTGGATTCACAAACAAAGTGGGCAGAATAAAAAAATAAAATGAATAAAAGTAATTCTGAGAGATCAAATTGTAACCATCGTCATTCATGACACTTAACTACTTGCTGTAGTTATGACTACTGGTGTTACCATACAATACACATACATGAATGTACAAATGAAGGTCAACTGGAGAAATGGGTAGACAAGTGATGGTAAATTAAAATGTGGATGAAAAATCCATAAGGGACTGCGAGTAATTTGATGTTTTTTCCACCCTACACTTAACATGTATGAGGACAGGAATTCAGGCTGACGACCTGGTAATGATGGTCTCAGAGAAGTCACATAAGCAGAGAGGGACTCTACGCACTTGAACTTTTTGTATCTCAGAGGATTTAAACATCTGTGCACGTGCTAAGTCGCTTCAGTCAAGTCTGACTCTTTGCGACCCCATGGACTGTAGACCCCAGGCTCCTCTGTCCATGGGATTCTCCAGGCAAGAATACTGGAGTGGGTTGCCATGCCCTCCTCCAGGGGACTTCACAACCCAGGAATCAAACCCTCGTCTCTACAGATGCTTCATGACGAGTGCTACTTGGGAAGCCCTTAAACATGCTTCTTATCTTAGAATTAAGTGTCCAAAATACTTAGGGAAAAAAGGAAGAAGAGAGAAACAGCCGAGCTTTATCTGGATGGACCTTTTCTGGGCCTCTCTCTCCCTAAAGGCACAAGTGGCCCATGCCCTGTGTTTTTCCATCTTTAATGACCAACAGGAATGACGTAGGCTAATGCGAGCTCTGAGACCCCGAGGCCTTCCCTGCAAACCCGTAAGATATTTATACCTTAGTAAGATTCTCCTCCAGGGACATCTGCTTTACCATTTTCAAGGCACTTGCTCCTAGTTCTCCCGTCTGCTCCTGGGCAAAGCAGGAAGCAGGAAGTAGTACCCACTGTGTGAGGCACCGAGTGGGAGAAGCCTTGGAAGGCTTTCATTTGATCATCTTTGGGCAGGTGGTCCTGCCCCTAATTTGCAGACATGGAAATCAAGGCTCAGAGAAGTTAAGTCATTTACTCAAAGCTTCTGAGGCTGGGGGGCGCCAGGATGAAGCCAGGTCTGGCTCTCAAGTATGGGGTGGTTCCCTTTTCCCTTTCATCCATCATCTTGGGGACATGGGCTCGGCTCACAGCTTGGGGGCTCTCAGCGCACAGACCAGCGGGCATCTCACCATCCGTGGTGCAGCATCCTTCAGGCGGGGGGTGCATCTGGTAGGGGTTTGGGGGACAGTTCTGTTCCAGCGCCCCATCCCCTTCCTCTTCCTCTTCTTCATTGTCCACTCGGCTTCCACCTAGATGTGGAATAGCGGAGTGATGACCAAGGCAGAAGTAAGTACACAGTGAGCCCCAGTTAGTTAGGAATTAACCAGTCCTCAGAGACACACTGTTTAAGCCGAGCACTATCGCCCTTCTTCACTAGAGGCAAGAGGGTAGCTCACTCAGACCGGATGTCTTTCCCAAGGTCACAGACTCTGGCTCCAAGCCTGGCCTTGTGACTTCAAATACAGGTCCACATCCCCTCCCAGTGCTCACAGCTGCACATATCTGCATGAGCAACAGGGCTTGGTATGTATACAGTTGCTGACAAGGAGCGACTATGAAGTCTGCACACAGCAGGCGCTCCAACAACAGCTGTGTGGGAGGAACCACAGTGTAACCCGGGACCATTTTACAGGTAAGGAAACCAAGGTTCAGAGAGACCCAGTGACTCAACCACCTGCTAAGCAGCACAGCCAGCCTGTTCCCAGCTGTATCTGGTGCCTAAGCTGCTGTCCTTGTTGTAAACTGCCTCACTTGGTTTAGAACCTGAAATACAGTGTGAATGGCCTTTACGTTGAATAAGACAGGAGTCAAACTATATGCTGTTATTTATCCCCAAGGCAAAACTAGATGCATACATTATTAGGAATATAAACACACCAGAAGTTGTCACACACACAAAACGAACCAGCACAAGGCCAGGCCCTCTCAGCGACTTTATGACTATAGGAAATTTTTCTTTTTAAGTGAAATAGTATTTTAGGACTAATGGCAAATGTGGAATGGGCCAGGAGAGCCAGCAATTGGCCAGGGAAACCTCACTCCCCTCGTGCGTGCTCTCTATCTCCGCAGCAGAGGAGCTGGCCTTCCCCACATGCTCAGCTCCTTGGGGGCCGGGGGTGCGGCTGTTATTCAGGAATCCAGGCCCCAAGCAGAATGTCTCACATACACAGAGGCAGCACTCAGGAAACCACTGAATTCGCCAAAAAGTTTGTTCCTTTTTTCTCCGTATCATTGTAATTCCCAACTCTTTGGTGTATACACAGAGCGCACGTGCGCGCGCGCGCACACACACACACACACACACACACATCCCTTATTTACCCAGCCTGCTAGAGAAAAAGGGTTTCACATCAGTGAGTTTTCAAACTTCTTTAAAGAGATGTTTTAGGTAAAAAATCTTTCCCAAATTGCCTTCTTTAAACGTCGTTTAACAACCAGCACCCAGATTTCTTCACACAACAGGGCTGTTACAAGCATCCTTAGATACCCGAGGCCAGAACAGCTGTGTCTCCTGTCTTTTCCCCCTGTGCCAGCCCCTTTGCTGCCATTTCTTCTACTCTCACCTCCCTTGGCTCTCAACCCACCCATTCAGTGCGTGACGTGTTTTCCGGTTAATGATGAAATCACGTGCAACAGGAAAACGGACTAGGAATCTGGGAACTCCCATTTAGGCCCTGGACCTGCCATTGGCTGTGTGGCCCCAGGAAAGTTACTTAACCTCTCTGTGCATCAAATCCTGCCTCTTTAAGATGAGGTGGTTATAGAAGGTCACCTTGAGCTGTGACAGTCTCTGTGGGGAAATACAGCCCTCAGTATTGCACAGAACATTCCAAGGGTGATTTAATCAGTACAGTGCGCTTGGAGCGTAACCTCAGGGTGGTCATCATTTTAAAGGTGTTAGTCGCGCAGTCATATCCGACTCCTTGTGACCCCAAGGACTGTAGCCCGCCAGGCTCCTCTGTCCATGGGATTCT
Source organism: Aepyceros melampus (assembly GCA_006408695.1). NCBI lineage: Eukaryota > Metazoa > Chordata > Mammalia > Artiodactyla > Bovidae > Aepyceros > Aepyceros melampus. The sequence continues at coordinate 324,745 of SJXQ01011390.1, forward strand.
CCAGGCAAGAATACTGAAGTAGGTAGACATTCCCTTCTCCTGGGGATCTTCCTGACCCAGGTATCAAACCTGGGTCTCCTGCACTGCAGGCAGATGCTTAACATCTGAGCCACCAGGGAAGCCCTATTTTAAAGGTGCCGGAAGGACTGGAGGCAGAAGAAACTGAACATTTCCGGCCAGCCCAGGCCCATGACCTTGGGAAGGTCACAGCAGGAAGTAAGCAAGAATTCCCGGTGTCTCCCTCCCTCTAGGACTGGAGGACACAGAGGTGGTGGGGAGACTGTAAAAAGATTACCCAGGAAGAACACAAAGGGAGTTGAAGGGATAAACACCAGAGCCTCTTTCAGACGCTTCCTTCCTGCCACTAAACGCAGGCATGGTTGGTTTTAGCAGAAGGTATAGAGTCACGCCCAGACCCCAAGTGCCACCCATGCAGCACAGTCCCCACGGGGGCTCAAACCCCCTTTAGCCAACTACGGAGTGGGTGGCTTGGAAGGCTCTGCAAAATCAAGATTAGTCTGTGAACCAGGGTCTCACCTCCAAGGGCTCAGCAGGGGAACAGCAAAGAGGCAACAGTTAGAGTGAAAAGGGGAAAGAAAGCCAGGCTTTCGGAGCTCGGAGGGCACACACAGGAATGTCTGCACGTTTATTGTGTTCAACCAAAAAGAGCAGGAATGCAGTCTCTCAGAAAGAATGAAAGAGTGGGGTCTTAAGCCTCCGAAAGTCAAAGAAAGGGCTCAAAATCCAGTGGCTGCCAAGAATCAGCTTTCCACTAAGAAAGCGGGATTAAAGGTCAAAGGTCTACATCAGACATTCCAGGGTCTTTGATGGAATCTGTCAGCCAGCAGCAAGCCTGAGGAGACTTCCTAACCAGGGCCAGACTAAACCAGACTGTTTACCAAAGTCTTCTGGAAGAATGAGGGCTTTAAAATGGCCTTAGACAAAACCATCTGGATTGGGAGCTTAGGATCTTAAAACTCAACCCTGGGAATCTAGGGATGTCATGACCGCACTTCACCCCATGGTGTATGAAGTATTGATGCTTTAGAATAAATTTTGTTTTCTTTAAATGAGAAGAAACTGTAAGACATTCTGAGTGGGTGGGATGACAGGAATTTACCTGTATCTTGTTTAATAAACACTTATCCCAAATTCGAAGGGTGTATTTGTTTGGTTTGCTTGGCCTTCCTTTAAAAAAATAAAATAAAATAACACAAAAAGCTTTCTCCTCTGTTAGGAAAGGTCATACCCCTAATTTGGAGAACAAAGTCACAGGGCCCCTCTGAACTGCCCTTGCAAATAGAGAAAATGTTAACTGATCTAGGGGTGTTTGGGATACCAGCACCCTGGTCATAAAAAGCATCCTTAATGTTACTGTCGGAGGAAGGACAGCAATAAGATAAGAGATCCCGACAGAGAGACAGACAGACCAAACAAACCCTCTGCACCACGTTCTGTGATGCAGAAACCAGGGGCTCAAGCTAGTGCTCGATTGATAGGGACATTTAGCAAATCGACCATCTCCTCCTTTGCGCCAACCCCCTGCCCACTCCTCCCAGCGCTAGAGAAACAAAATCCGGGAGGGTCTCTCTATGCTCTTTGCCAGACAAATGGGAAAATGATAGAGAGGGCCTGAGCTGATTTTCATATCATAAAAGAGAAGGGCTGACCATGAGTACTCATCATGAGTACTACTGTTCATTTACCATTAGCAGCTAAGCCTTTCGATACTGTAAGAAGTTAACAATGATCATTCAACACATATTTCACAAGTCTTTCAGCTAGTTGAAAACATGGACTGTAAAAGATGCCCCAGTTATTCCTCAAATGCCCCCCGGTGTCATAGTAAAACTTCCTGGGCCAGAAATCATTGGTACTTGGATGTGAATGCCAGAGAACCCTTGGGTTTCCTGACTCCTGCTTTTGACCACAATCTACTTTCTCTCAGACCCAGAGCCAGTTCCTTTAGGTCCTTAGCTGTTGCTATTTGCAAGATTACTTTTGTAAAAATGCTTTAAAGAGTGACACAGGAAAGCCTCCCTCCTAGAGAGGGACAATCAGATATCATGAGGACCTTTGTGCCTCATTTTCCCTTGGAAAATGCAACCATCCCCAGCCCACCTTCCCCATGCCCACCTTGCACACATAACCATACATACATAGGGACACAGGCACACACCACGACCACCCTAAGACAGGACCTGGTACATTGCAGGCTTCCTTAATTAGTTCATTTTTATTGTAAACCACAGCCGTCTTTCACTTCAAAAGCTAAGCGAAGTCTGCAGGTAACTCCAAGTGGAAGACAAGTGACAAAAACAACTTCTTCAGCAATAAATAAGGGGGTGGGGCAACTTTGGATGTGAAGATACATGATTATAAAAAATACAAACTGAAGACTGAAAAATACAATCAGTTTATTCTCTGGATAATTAAGTAAACCCCAAACTTATCCCCATGCCCAAAGATAATTTATTGCTGGCGCACATTAAACTTATAAGGGTTATTCTTGGCTTTTAATAGTTTCTAGAGGGCTCTCATAACTGCTATCACATGGAAAAGTACTTACAGTCCTTTGCAAAGATAGGGCCACAAATCACAGAGGGAAAAAATATATATATAACTGAGGGTCAAAAATATGTTAAAATGTCTTATTTATCCAAGTCAGACCATCAAAACTTTTCAAGAGTTTAAGTAACAACCAACTGAGAACAAGTTAACACCAGCCTTTCCTTCTCCTACTAGTCCAATGAGTCATCTCATTCCTTGCAACTTTATGGCTGAGACTTAAATTTGAGTTTTAGCCAAGTAAGGACGCACATGCAACTTTCTGTTTCCTAATAATTCCATTCTGCCAGACCCAACAGTTGCTACACCAAGTGGAAGAGGAAAGAGTTTCAAGTCCATCTTGAACATTTTCACACACGGTAGCAAAGGGCACAGAAATATCTCCTACCTTCTAGAGCGGAAAGCTGCTGCTCTGCTTCCAGGTACAATTGAGAGAAGATGGGCCTGGGTACCAGGCTGTTGGAGCGCAGGGAGGCCTCGATGGAGTTGTGCAGGACCTCCTCGAACCGCGTGGTCTTCAGCTGTCCAGCGTACGAGTTTCCCATCTTCAAAAGAGACAGAGGAGTCTTCTGTTTAAAATGTCATTTCAGTTGCAGTTAAAAAGCCTGACCCCTGAGCATGAAGCCCAAAGGTAGAAGAGATCCGGGCTGCCAGGAAGGGAGGGCCCCGTATCCCCCGCTCAGCCAAGAGGAGGAGCGGGTGGCTTTCAGGGACTGCTCCTGCGGGGCAATTACAGGAAGTTATATAAGTAACAGCCTTCCCTAATTTAACACTCAGCAGAGTCTGACACCTCTTAGGAGATTTTACTAGAAACTGGCTCTCAGTCGTCCACAGGTTTCACAGCAACGCCCCCAGCTTCTCCCTGAGAGGTGATCCTGCTTTTGAGAGACCCCAGACAAAAACGACGCTTTCTTCTCCTAGACTTGCAGAAGAATAGCCCTGCGCCACTTTCTGTGTGTACGGCAGCCGACAACGCAGCGATCCATGACAACCAGTCCCCGATTTCAGGATTACTGGACCCAGCCTCCGCTCACCTTCCCAGGAGGAAGGTTAGCAGATTGCCCATCACCGCCTCCTCTGCTAGGAGGAAGAATTAGGAACATTCTTGCTTTACAGTGTTTATTACTTTATCGTGGTTTCCATTCGACAAGTAATACAGAATTACATCTGGAAATCTGGGAATTATAGAAGAGAGTGGAAAACCAGGAGGAAAATCATTGCGTCCATGCCCCAAGATAATCAATGTGATTTTTTTTTTTTGGTAGCAGCTTAAGATCTAATTCACTTACCACCCCATTCACCTGCTACACATAAAAAAGACAAACAATAAGGTCCTACCATAAAGTTCCTGCTGATGCTAAGTCGCTTCAGTCGTGTCCGACTCTGTGTGACCCCATAGACCGCAGCCCACCAGGCTCCGCCGTCCCTGGGATTCTCCAGGCAAGAACACTGGAGTGGATTGCCATTTCCTTCTCCAATGCATGAGTGAAAGGGAAGTCGCTCAGTCGTGTTCGACTCTTCGCGACCCCATGGACTGCAGCCTACCAAGCTCCTCCGTCCATGGGATTTTCCAGGCAAGAATACTGGAGTGGGTTGCCATTGCCTTCTCCAATAAAGTTCCTACCAGGAACTATATATAACAATATCTTGTAATGAACTATAATGGAAAAGAATATGAAAAAGAACATACATATGTATAACTGAATCATTTTGCTATACACCAGAAACTAACACAACACTGTAAATACTTCATTTATACTTCAATTTTTTAAGGGTGCAAATAAATGGTTTTTAGTATACTCATATGTGGTACAAGCATCACACAACTGATGTTAGAACACTGTCCTTACCCCAAAAGAAACCTCAAACGCTTTAGCTGTCACCCCCAAGTCCCCGATCCTCCAGCCCTAGCCAGCCACCTAACGTCTGCAGACACACAATAGAATCATATAGTATGTGGTCCTTCCTTCCATCAGGCAATTTTGCACCCTGCCTCTGTGCTGAGCACTTGTCAGTACTCCATTCTCTCTGATACTCTGATGTACTCTTTGCAGACTTAATTCCCTGGGAAACAGGAGGGACATGGAAGACTGTATCCACATGGCTCTATCACTCTATGATAAACTTTTTGACTCTGCTCTTCTCATTTGACATAAACATTTCCCCTAATGCTCTTACAAAAGCTGTCAGAACCATTTTAATGGTTGCATCGCATTCCCTTGAAGGAAGGTTCAGATACTCGCACAGACATTTCTCTGGGATCAGACATATGGTTAACTCTCTATATTTAGTCCTGGCCAAGAACTGGCATTTAAATGTATATTCCTTTCTAATGTGTTCTGTTTATTTTCTATTTCATTTAGTTTTTTGTTTAGATCATCCTGTTTCCTTTTAGTTTAACGTGTTATACTTTTTACCACACTTCCTAAAATGGCTACCTTATCCTCATGTTTATTTTCCATATGACTGCTTTGATAGTGAAGATATTTAAGGCTATACGTTTTCCCCTGAGTGCTTCTTATGCTGTGACCCCTGGGTTTAGTGATGAGGTCCCCTTTCGTTTCTTTTTGGATAGTTTATGTTCTCCCTTTTGATTCCCTTTTTGACCCAGTAGTTATCTAGAAATGTAGGTTTAATTTCTAAACAGTCAAAATTTGAGAGGAAGAAGGATTAGCCTTATATTACATATTTCTAATTTTCATTGGATAATCACAACCGTGGCCTTTAAAAACTACTTTTGAAATTTGTTAAGGGTTTCTTTTAGATGCTGGATGGATTTTTACAAATCTGCGATCATATAAGAAAAGATAAACTCTCTTAAAGGGATGAAAACAGATTATTCAACTTCTCTATGCTCTCGTCTATTTCGTGTGTCCGTTGATTCTTAAAGTGATATTTGACTTTAAATAGCACAAGATGGGGAATTTTCTAGGAGTTCAACGATTAGGACTCTGCTTCCACAGCAGGGGACACGGGTTCGATCGCTGGTCAGGGAACTAAGATCCGCAAGCTGCTTGGTGCAGCCGAAAAAATGGCAGACGATGCCAGCCCCGACGTGACCTCAGGACAGTGGCTTCCTGCTTCATTACAGTGACACACAGCCAGCCACACTAGCGGTGAGACCGGCTTCACATGCCCGGCACCACCTCACAGATCACGTTTACTTAAGATGTAGGTAGGAGATTCTCCGAGTCCTTGTGCTATAGGCGGCCGAGCAATTTCAAGACGGGACCACTGGTGCCCTACAGAGCTCTGGTTCCCCTCGTGAGGGTAAAATCAGACCTCAGGCTGATTTCTGCTTCTGTTGGAAGAAAGGTCCAGCCTTCCTTCTTCCAACTAACAGTAAATGGAAACCATTAAACACTTCCTGCTTGAGGCAATAACTCCTGAGCACAGGTTCCATGCCCACCTCCACCACACCTCCTCGGTCAGCCCCAGCTTACAGCCTGGGGAAATGAGCTGGTGGGAGGGGTTGCTACAGGAATTAGCCCCAACAAAAAAAGAAAGTGCTCCTGAAAGACAGAGGGCAGCTGCCCGAGCCACTGGAACAGTTGGAAGAGGCTCCCGCGCTCTGCGTCTGCGTTTCTTCTCAATGAGGTGCATCCTTCGATCCAAGAAAGAGGGATTCCCGGCCACATCTGGGGGCCCTTGCCTGTGTTTCCATTCGGGGTTGTCCATAGAAAGGTGCCGCGAATTAATAACATCACGAACGGCTCCTCTTTCTATAGATCTTTGTCTGAAGAGCTTAACGCACAGAAATCAGTTTTAAGTCCAGCCCGTTTTATGAGGGGCCCCTGCAGAAGCACGCTCGAGGGTTGAAAGAACGCTCAGGGCATCCAGAACATCTCTTCCTTCCCAAGGTCCTGTGCACCAGACGCCTGATCGGTACCTTGATCCTGGAGGACTCCAGGGGTTAAGACAGAGCAATGCCTGGAGTGGACAGAGCCGTAAAGAGGAAGAAAGAAAACAAACACTGTCCGGCTTCCGAGTGCCAGCACCAGGCTTGTTCCCTTGCTCAACATGCGTGAGCAGTATTATGAAGCCCAGTTTAAAGATGGGGTTCCGAATCTTAGCCTCAGAGATGATAAGCAACCTGCAAGCAG
>SJXQ01011390.1:331459-386456 GCA_006408695.1 Aepyceros melampus
GGGGAGGGAGGGGGAGGGGAGGAGGAAGGGAGAAACACAAAAGGGACAAAACATGAAAGAGTGCTCACACTCAAAAAAGTGGAAATTTCATTTTACAACCCTAAGCACACACCAAAGCTTTAAAGTCTAGAAGCACGGAGGGAGAGAGAAACTGACCCACTCCCAGTCCAGTGAGGCATTTGAAAGCCGAAGCAAGCGCTGGGAGCTGAGGATGGAGGGAGAGTGTGAGAACCATCTGACAACTGGCCCTTGCTGTTCGTCGCACTGCACCTCCACCGAGAGGCGTGGGAACTTCCTACCCACCCCAGCAGTGCTCCAGCTCACAGACAAGACCACCACCGGGGGCAGAGCCTGGGATCAGAAGGCAGAGTAGGCTGAGATGCCGACCCTGCTGGGGCTCGCCGGCCTGCGAGGAATCCCCAACCATCAGATGGGGGCGTTGGAAGTCAGGACAGAGAAAAGCCTCGCTCAGGGCCAAACCCCAAAGCCGAACCCCTCCTCCGTGCTTTGTGGATCCAGGTCAACACCTGGATCCAGGGCTGGGCTCTGGCCGCTGCTCCCTGGGCACTGCCTCTGCAATATTGTCCTGTTGCAGTGACTCCAGTCTGCAAACCAAGGGGGTTCCTTTCCCCCCATCCCTCCGCTGCCTGCCTTCCAAGGCCTGGCCCAGCCCTTCCCAACATTGGTGGGCGATGCTCTTCAACCACCGAATCCGAAGCAGTGCCCGTCACCATGGCCTTCACCTTAATGCACAGAAGCCTGGTGTGAGATGGAGAGAGAGAAAGAGACTCACTAGGCCTCAGTATTCTCATCTGTAAAATGGGCACTCTGAAGGACCGCCTGGTCATCATGGGGTATACAAGAGACAGAAAAGGAAAGTGCCTAGCAGAGCCCTTGGTAGTCAGGGAAGGATCATTCACTTCTAGCTAAATGGAACAGGCATGTGAAAAGACTAGAATTTCAGATCAGGACTTCCCTGGTAGTCCAGTGGCTAAGACTTCGCACTCCCAATGCAAGGAGGCCAGGATCAATTCCTGGTCTAGGAACAAGATCCTACAGGCCTCAACTAAAGATCTTGCATGCCACAACTAAGATCAGATGGAGCCAAATAAATTAAAAGAATGTCAGATCATATCATAAATGACAAGTGACAAAAAGTACTATAGTCCATAATTTCTACAACGTAAGGTGGGGAAGCAGAGGTCTTCGGGGGAATCAATGAGAACTTGAGTGGTTCAAAGGGGCTGGTACCCAAAATAGGCCAAAAGAAAGAGTAGGGTATTTTTGGCCAAAAATTGAGACCAGCAATTGAGAAAGAAACATGAGGGTACAAAGTCAAGAAAGCTCCACAAATACAGACATGCTCTAGAAAAAAAATGAAGGCTTTTGACAAGTAGTGAAGATGGAACTATGGTGGAAAAAAAAACAAAAGTGAGAGTAAAAATTAGACACTGCTTTGTCGTTATCGTGGTTATTTAGTGGCTCAGTCGTGTCCAACTCTTTTGCAACCGCACGGACCACAGCCTGTCAGACTCCTCTGTCCATGAGATTCTCCAGGCAAGGATACTGGAGTGGGTTGCCATATCCTTCTCAGGGGATCTTTCTGATCCAGGGATCGAATCTGGGTCTCCTGCATTGGCAGGTGAGTTCTTTACTGCTAAGCCACCACGGAAGCCCACTGCTTTAGTAGGTGACAATCCTGAGGCTTCAGAATGAGGGATTTATAATGATAAAGGTCATGGTTTAAGCAGGTCAGGTGGACAGAGATGTTTGGAATAAAACTGGAGGGAATACCTGGAGGCAGGAGGCCTGGTGGAGTTAAATTAGGAGTGGTAATTAACATAAACATATTACTATATATAAATTAGGTAAACAACAAGGGCCTAGTGCATAGCACAGGGAGCGTTCCTCAATATCTCGTAATAACCTAGAATGGAAAAGAATCTGAAGAAGAACATATATATATATATATATATATATTCATATCACTGAATTACTTTGCTGTACACTTAAAACTAACATAACCGCGTAGATTTACTACACAGAATAAAAAATAAAAACAAAAAACAGGCTTTGCTCACTTCCTGTCTCGGTTACATTTTTGGTAATTCTCACAATATTTCCAACCCTCCACCAGCAATAAGATTCTAACTCACTGAAGGCTGAGATATGGTTAATATTTTTTAGCAATAAAGTGTTTTTTAATTGGGGTGCATACATTTTTTAGACATAATGCTATTGCACATTAATATAGTATAAACATAACTTGTATACGCACTAAGAAATACAGACGTTATATGCCGAGCGGCACGCGGGCCCTGACTTCCCCGGCCAGAGACTGAACCTGTGTCCCCTGCAATAGAAGCACAGAGTCCTCTCCCCAGTGGACCACCAGGGAAGTCCTACTTTTCATTTTAAAGTTTATAACATTTAATTTTGGGGACTGAGAGCATGTTTATTTTTATTAAAAACTGAAGATTACTTTTAAAAAATAAAACACAGTCATAAAAACTGACGGCAGATGTCCCACAGAATCTAAGTAGAAGAGCAACTGAAGATCAGGTGAACTACAGACCTCCGGCAAAGGCACGCCACCCTGCTCAGCATCACTGTAAGCCTGAGTGATTTTAATCTTAGCAACAGTCTTATCAGATCATTATTTCTCTCCCTGTCTGTATCCTGACTTTATAGGTGAAGAAACTAAGGCTCAGAGAGGTTGGGACAGCGGTCTGGAATTAAAAGCTCATCGTGAAGAATCTTCCATGAAACACGGTGTTAATAAGTTTAAACTGGCAGAATTGAAAATCGCAGACATCCTCAGCTGAAGGGTTATAAATCTGTATTACCATTACCTGCTAATGGTTTTCGCCAGTGGTGACAAGGCATTTCCCAGCTTTACAGAAAGCTACAGCATTCTTCCAAACTTCCAGAGGACAGCACTGGAAAGTTGGCCTCACCAGACTAAGCAGACACACACACCCAAACCCAGACATCCTCTTGTGCTAAACATTCTTGTTGGTGCTCTGGGAGCCCATAAAACCCTGCAACTACTCATAGGAGACTTCCAGGTGGCGCTATTGGTAAAGAACCCACCTAACAATGCAGGAGATGTCCAAGACTGGGGTGCAATACCTGGGTTAGGACGATCCCCTGGAGGAGGAAATGGCAATCCACTCTGGTTTTCTTGCCTGGGAAATCCCATGGACAGAGGAGCCAGTCAGGGTACGGTCCATGGGATCGTAAAGAGCTGGACATGACTGGAGAGACTTGGCACCGATTTATAGAAGATTCTACCCATACTCACTGAACCATATGACTGACCTTATAAAGTCCCTATTACGGTACTTACATATACAGTTTACATATACAGTACAGGCTTCCCTAGTGGCTCAGCAGTCAAGAATTCCCCTGCAATTCAGGAGACATAGGAGACGTGGGTTTGATCCCTAGGTCAGGAAGATCCCTTGGAGGAGGGCATGGCAACCCACTCCAGTATTCTTGCCTGGAGAATCCCATGGACAGAGGAACCTGGAGGGCTACAGTCCATGGGGTCATAAAGAGTCAGGCACGCCTGAAGCAACTTAGCATGCATGCACACATAGACGCAGAATTACATCCAAGGAGAACAAAAAAGAAAATATAAAAACCCCTGTTCATATCTATTTTCTCTAATCATGATATTATTTGTCAGTATATATTTTATAATATACAGAATATACTGGAGTCCATTATGCAATTATAAATAGACAGATGTGTATATATGTATATATATATTTATATGTACATACATATGGGGCTTCACAGGTGGTACTAACGGTAAAGAACCCACGTGCAGGAGACATATGAGACGTGAGTTCAACCCCTGAGTTGGACAATCCCCTGGAGGAGGGCATGGCAACTCTCTCCAGTATTCTTGCCTGGAGAATCCCATGGACAGAGGAGCCTGGTGGGCTACAGACCAAGGGGTTGCAAAGAGTCAGACTGAAGCGACTTAGCACACACATATATTTAGGGGCCAAATTTGAATGAAAGAATAAGAAAACCAATATTTGTTTAGCATTCTATTTTGTGCTAGCAGTCACGTGGCCAAGTACTACTGTCTTCATTTTGCATGAAGAGATTGTGTCTGGGATTTAAAAGCATTTATTTTCTTCATTCACATCTTTATCATTTCCTTTAGCAATGCAACAAAAACCCCAAGAGCATAGCATTTTACATAAGAATCAAAATAACAGTCATCAATTATTAGGTTCACTTGGTGCAGACCTTTTTCTTGGTTTATGTTTATCATTTATTTCATCATCACCATGGTCCTAAAAATGCACATAGCATGGTTTTCATTTTATATTTTTGGAAACTGAGGCAGGATGAGCTCAAGAGAATGTCCAAAATGTCACATTTGAGACAATTTTAGATTTAGAAAGGCCCTAAGCAAGTGAATTGTGGCTTTTAGTGATTTCAAAAAACGGAGCATTTTTTTCAACTTCTTTTTGTTTTTATTAATGGTGTCCATTTGTCTAAACATGCCAAACCTTTTGGTTAGAAATCTTGGGCTCTTCTTTAGTAGCATTTTACCAAAACGAGGGCTGCCATGACAAGAAAACACAGCCTCAGCAAATGAAAAGCCCCAAACATAAAAAGACACATTTCTAGCCAGACTGAGAAAATCAAGAGCATTTTAAGAATGCTACCTGAAGCCAGGTCTCCAGGAGGGAGGAGGTTGACCAGGCTCACTGCAGCTTCAGAGGAAGAACAAACCAACCAGCTGGCCAGACCCCAGGGTCTGGACAGTGTCCCCTCTCTGACAGCCCTATCAGCTCTTTCCTGGAGATTAAAGCAGGGATTAAACTAGACTCCAGCCCTTCCAAAGAAAAATATGCTCGCATCAGCCTTTCCTTCAAGTGACCTTTTTTTATCTGTTTACTTTTTAAAGAATAGAATTATCAAAAGTTTTGCCCCAGTGGCAGAAAATTCTTTTCACTTTAAAAACTCACCAGGAGGGTCTCTCTGGTGGTCCAATGGCTAGGATTCTTGGCTCCAAATGCAGGGGGCCTGGGTTCCATCCCTGGTCGGGAGACTAGATCCCACATGCTGACATTAAAGATCCCATTGCCACAACTAAGACCTGGTGAAGCTAAATAAATAAATATTAAAAAGAAAAAAAAAAAAGAAAGAAAAAATGCTCTTCCCTGGTGGTCCAGTGGTTAAGACTTCACCTTCCAATGCAGAGGGTGCAAGTTCAATCCCTGGTCAGGGAGCTAACATGTCTCAGGGCCAAGAAAACAAAAACAGAAGCAGTACTGTAACAAATTCAATAAAGACTTTAAAAAAAGCTCCACATCAAAAACCCTTTAAAACAGAAAAAAGCTCACCAGCACTGGCTGGGGACCCTGAAGAGCGCTGTGTCCAGCTTAACTCTGGGTCCACAGTGATTCCGCCGTTCCTTTCTGAGCACCATGCACTTTGCCTTTTATTGGTCAAGTAACGAGGCACCTCTACTTAAACCCAGAGCTCCTATCTGTCAACAACAGTTATTAGTTCCTGGAATGGCTGGATCTCACTTCCTGAGATAACACCCAGCTCTGCGTATCCCTGGCTGCTGCACTCTGGTCACTCCACTCATAAAAATAAAGTCTGCCGCTCACCCATCAGAGCCGGCCCTTCCCCCCGCAGACCTCCAGTTAACATGTGGACGCGCCGTCACTGCACCCTGTCTGCTGGGTCCCTCTGTGTGTGGAGACGTGACCCAGCGGTGTGCTGGGCGCAAGCTCTTTGGTTCTAAGCCATAGTGTCCACTTAGGTCAAAACCAGCAGGACTCTCAGAGACGGCCCTGCAGGTCCTTTTGATTGTGAGATATGAAACCCTTCAGTCAAGCTGGACTTTACCAACTGCAAACAATCTTTCAAATGCAGAAGTGCTCATAATCTGCCTCGTTGTTGTTTGGTCACTAAGATTTTTTTTGCAACAACACAGACTGCAGACCTCCAGTCTCCACTGTCCATGGGATTTCTCAGGCAAGAATACTGGAGTGGAAGTACTTCTATAGGGGATCTTCCCGACCCAGGGATCAAATCTTTGTCTCTTGTGTCTCCTGCACTGGCAGGCAGACTCTTTACCACCAGGGAAGCCTCTAATCTGCCTGCTGAGTAGTAAAAAGCATGTACTTTGGAATAAGACCAACAGCAGCTTAATTTATGACTATGCTCCTTTTGAGCTGTGTGGCCTTGGGTAAGTTACCTAACCTCTCTGAACCTCGATTTCCTCATTTGTAAAATGAAGATAGGGACTTCCCTGGTGGCCCAGTGGCTAGGACTCCTCATTCCCAATGCAGGGGGTCTGGGTTCAATCCCTGGTCAGGGGACTAGATCCCATGTCACAACAAAAGATCCTGTGTGTCACAACTAAGACCTGTGCAGCCAAAGAAAGACAGAAAGAAAATTTTAAAATAAGCATAATACAAATACAAACCACCTCCCAGAGTGATAATGAGGACTAAGCGAACTAACATGTCTAGGGTTGCTGGCACATGGTAGATGTTAACAAATTCTAGTTTTCTGTCTTAAATTGGAATTCACTGCTCATAAATCTCCTTTCTAGATGCCAACTTAGAACGTCATAGATCTTGATTTGATTCACTGTATTCCAGTATCAACAATTAAACCGGCTTCCTTTAGGGGTGCATCGATTGCAGTGTACCTTTCCAAGTAGATAGGAGTCATTTCCACACAGCTTCTCTCCCTTCCTCTCAAGATGTGAAGCTCCTTGACAATAGGAACTGTTCTAGTCACTTCTTTATTTCCCAGATAATAAGTCCTAAGAGGAGGCAGAGTGAGAAAGACCACGTGCTCAAGGTTTCAGTGAAGACGGCAGAGACGGAGCATGGTCCTGTGGGAAAGCGGAAAGCATTGCGTGCAGCCTCAGAAGCCCCCAGGGAGGAACCAAGCAGACACAGAGGAGGTTTCCATTTAAGCCCCCGGGATGTCATCCAGAAAGGCTATTACCTAGTGCCTTTCTGATAGCTCAGTTGGTAAAGAATCCGCCTGCAATGCAGGAGACCCCAGTTCGATTCCTGGGTTGGAAGATCCACTGGAGAAGGGATTGGCTAACCACTCCAGTATTCTCAGGCTTCCCTGTGGCTCAGCTGGTAAAGCATTGCCTGCAATGTGGGAGACCTGGGTTCGATCCCTGGGTTGGGAAGATCCTCTAAAAAAGGGAAAGGCTACTCACTCCAGTATTCTGGCCTGGAGAATTCCATGGACTGTATAGTCCACGGGGTTGCAAAGAGTCGGACACGACTGAGCGACTTTCCCTTTCACTCACGCCTCTCTGCCCCAGGTGTTACCTGAACTCACGTGGTTATCTTCTATCCCAAGCAAGGTCAGAGGGGAGCCCTTCCCGTGAGCATCCAAGCACATGATGTACCCTTCTGTTCTTTCCTCGTGAACACTCTCCTGCCCCAGGGGCCCTGTTTGTGCCTGATCTTCCCTCGGCTGACACCAAGGCCAAAGGTCACGGCTCCCCCTTCTGCCCCCCAGCCCCCAGCACTCTCATCGGGCTCCAGGTTTCTCCCCCCACAAAGCCACACAGAGTCTGTTTGCCTTCCCCACCTCCACACAAGCTCCAATTGCCGCAGGGGGCAACCACGCTCACTTGCTGCCCACAGAGCCCAGAATACTTTCTTGGGAGCAGGTCTGCCAAAGGAGCAGCCATCAACTCTGTTCATTACCCCCAGGCAGCCGGAGAGAGAGAGACCGACCCTCCACCCGGGGCCAGCCCCGGGCTCAAAGAAAAGACGCGGCCAGAGGTCTGGAAGGTCTCAGGCCCGAGGTTAGACAGCTGGGTCTGTCCTAAGCCATTGATTAACAACTCCATGTCTGTTTTCTGCCTCCCACGTGAGAAGCAAAGAACCTTCCTGTTAGATTCGTGGTTTGACCTGCAAGCTTAAACAGTCTAATTTGGATTCATGGCAGAAACATTTCATTTCCCCTTGGAGCTCAGGGTGAAAGTGAAAGCCACAGAGTCCCTGACCTGCAGAAACTCGCAGGTAGGGAGGAGAGAGCAGGTAAACAAGGCCGTGTGACCCTTGCCTCAGCAGGGATTTAGGCAAGAGGGCAGCTCTGAAGGAAACGAGATGGGAGGGGAGGTTCTGACCCAGGTCAGTCTCGGCGTGACTCCGGAAGAGCTGAGTCCGGGGATGAGCACAGGTTTGCCAGCCAGAGAGAAGGAACAGCATTCGGGCAGGAGGTGGGCAACACATGCAGGTGGGACCCTGGAGGGTGACACCCACGTGTGACTGGTGACGCACGTCCTTCCAGATGATGGAGCGCGAGTGTAAGAGGGTGACGAGGGCCAGTCTAGACTGAGCCTTGCCTACATGGTCAGGTTGAACCCAGCAGAGTCAGGCAAGGACTTTAAGCCGGTGGAACAGACTGCCTGGGAGAGAGACTGCCTAGGCTTCCTAAGGAGGAATGTAGGAGAATATTGCAATATGTTGAGACTCCAGAGGGCATAGCCTGAAACGTGGCTCAGAGGGTAAAGCCTGGTGGCTCTGCCTGTGATGTGGGAGACCCGGGTTCGATCCCTGGGTCGGGAAGATCCCCTGCAGAAGGAAATGGCAACCCACTCCAGTGTTCTTGCCTGGAGAATCCCATAGACAGAGGAGCCTGGTGGGCTATAGTCCATGGGGTCACAAAGAGTTGGACATGACTGAGCAACTTCACTTCACTTTAAGAGGGCACAAAGCCTGGCTCACGCGGAGGCTGAATGATGGGGAGACAGGACTTAGAAAGAGGAAGAGGCCAGAGGTGGTGTCGCCATCACGGTGCTGGAGGACAGAGGCCGGGGGATGTCAGAGGAGCTCAGTGCACCCTCTAGCCATCCCCTTGCTCGCATTCTGTTCCTTCACAAGCATCTGCCGAGCTACATGCAAAGCCTCACGTGGAGAGGGCACCACGGCAGAGAAGAAAATGGCCATGCCCTGGAATGCAGACTGGAGTTCAAGTCCGCAAGAGAGAAAACCCATCCATGACCTCCGAGAGGCTGGTCTTCCGTTCCCTCTGCCATCTGCCTGATGAGTCATACCCAAAGCACACCTGAGGACCTCAGACCCTCCCACTCGGCCCTTTCTGAGAGATGGCCCTCTCCCAGAATCCCTGCTGACCTCAGGGCCTCTCGGAAGGTAACCGACCCGGCCCCACCAGAGTCAGCCTCCCAGAATCCAGCTCAAATCTGAGCTGCCACAGATCCCTGTTCCTTCCTCCTCCCTCATCCCTACAGTGAAAGCTAAGAATCTTTCAGCCAACACACAAGAATGACAGCTTTTCTCTGGTGAGCCCAAAGTTTCAGAAAACAAAACCAAAAGCAAAGGTCTCTCAAGAGGACATTTCCCATGTCCTTGGTGGGCCCTCCAGGAGGAAAGTGGGCGTGATGCTCAAGGAGCATAGGGAGAGTCAGCTCCGTATATATGATATGGCCATAAACGCATTCAGGCTGCAGGGTGGCATCCTATAAACTCTTTGAGGTCTTCCTGGCAGGAAACACCATTCTCATGCAGATTTCTGAGATTTTCCCTCGAGGAACTCATAAACTCCACAGGTGTTGTTTAAGGAAGAAAAGCAGGCAGAGGGTTTGACTTCTGTCTAATCTGTTGTTTCTCTAACCAGGGCTGGTCCTGCCCCACAAAACCACCGCAGCACCACGCCACCCAGACATCTGTCCACACAATGCCAGGTGGCGCTCCCTCTGCAACCTTCCTTAAGGCGCTCTGGAATGGAGCCACAAAGCCAACACGATGTCCCCACCCCCTGGCTGCTGGGAGAACTGAAAGGGGAGAGAAGCACCTTCAGAATAAAGCCAGGGAAGATTTGCAGGGAGGAAGAAACTACAGGGAAAAAAAACCTCTTTCCAGAGCCCACCAGGCAGGATCCACAGAGTACAGCTCATTTCCTTAGCAATTATAATCCGACTCCCTGCCGTTCCGGGTCCACCTTGTGAAAAACTAATAGCTCCAATCCCTTCAGTTCCAACAGGAAAAAAAAAAATCAGGAAACAAATGCATTAAGTGGATTCACTCAGCTTACTGAAAAGACAAACACTTTGCCATTTTTCTGCTTGACACAGGCCAGGGTCATCTTATTCATGAGCCAGAAAGCCAGGGTCCACCTCTCCAACACTACCCCTGCCGCCGCCCCCAAAGCGGGCACTCTGCTCCCAACATCAACACACTGTACCTTACAAGAAGCTGGTCATTGCAGGCGGCCAGAAAGCACCCAGCCAGGAGCAGGCTGAGCCCAGTGGAGGGCGAGCGCTTGCCGAGCCCCCACCTCCCGAGCTGTGCCTTTGATCATGCAGGGAGCCCTCAATGCCCCCAAGAACAGTGCCAAGTATTCGGGCAGCCTGACACCCTGGTTCCCCAGCCCCTGCCCAGGGAGGCAGAGGCGGGCCAAGCCAGCCCACAGGAAGGTTTCAAAGGCAGTATCTGCTCCTGGGGCTACAACAACAACCAGGAGGGGAAAAAAAAAAAAAAAAAAAGCGGCAGCAGATTTTCCAAGTTGAGCTCCATCTGCCCCAGGCTCCTGCTGGGTCAGATGGCAAATGCCACGGTTTTCCATCTTCTTAGCACTGAAGTGTTTTGCTGGGTCAGAGTGCTCTCCATGCAGGTACATACCAATCTGTTGGTCTGACCACCAGCAGTTAAACCCAGTCTTTTCAAACATGAAAGTTTTGTACTTGGCGTGGAACCACGTCTTCTCGCGCAGAGAACAAAGGGTCAGGGAAGTGGACAGGTTCTGCCCCGGGGAACCGGGCAGCCCGCATGGCCCCTGGAGGACAGCAGGTGTGGCCCCAACCCAGGGAGGCACGTGCCCTTCCAAAGAGCCGCCTCTGGCTGGGGACACACAGGAGGGGACACACCCGCTCTGAAGTTTCCCCCAAGTGTCACAGAGGCTCGTTTTCAGACTTCTCTTCTGAAGTCATCTCTACCCCTCTGGATATCGTGGAAAACAACAGCTCTCTTCTGTATCTTCCTACACGTTCCGGTTGCAACTGATGTTTGGAAATTGGGGAATCTTGCTCAAATCCTAACTGGAAAGGGGAAGACAAGAAGTCCTGGGTGCCCCCCTCATATGTGCCAGATCCCTTTAACCTTGATTTTTATTTTCTTTCCAGGGTTTTCCATTTGCTAGACAAGGTGACTTGGCCAGGATCCAAGGGGTCCCACGTCATCTGCCTTTTGTGACAAAGCCAAGACGGGATTATTCTTGTTGGTTTCTCAGACAGCAACGAGAGTTCTCAGCTGCTTCAAGGTTCAGTGTTCAAAACAACCATGGATGGAGTGGAAGAAGAGCCTCGTGTCACAGACCTATTCCTCCAGGCTGAGCCCTTACTTCCGAGCAAGGCAGGTGAGAACCCACCTGTCTCCAGGTCTTCAAGGACAGGTAGGGCAGCGCCCCCTGGTGGCCGTGCTTGAGCGATGCTACGGGAATCCCCGCCCCCGTCCCCGACCCCACCCACACAGCCCGCAAACCCCGACCGGGCTTCTCTCAAGGGACGGGGTCGAGGGGGCGGGGGAGGGGAGGAAACCACGTCTGAGGACCCGGGGACTGAAGAGGAAGTGCCCCTGCTTGAAGGGCCTACACGGTCTGCCACTCAGAGCCCTGTCACGGTGTTAAAAACCACAGAAACATCCAACAGGAAAGGAAGGCTTCATGCAGTCTCCAATAACCGTATGCACGTGCTTTGTTGTTTTCTTTTTTAACAAGGTAAAGGCTGTTCTTAGATGTTTAACTATAAAGAGATATAGGAAGAAATGATCTTTCTCAATTTTATGAGCTTTCGAGATAATTAATTTTCATGCTTTAAGGTATATAATTTAAAACATGTAAACACAATGCTGCCTTGTTTATGATCTAATTAATGTAATCAAAGCAACGATCCACAAGGAAGTGGCTTTGTGAACGAAGTTTTTAAATGATACAGATACAACGAGGATGCAGTTTGGCAAGGAAAAGATTTTAAATTGTTACAGAAATAGAAAGAGAAATACATATAGACACACATATGTCATATAAAGCATATGATATTTTATTATAGAAAGAGACATCTAGTGGGGGTGGGGCGGCACATCCCAGGTGGTTCAGTGGTAAAGAATCCGCCTGCCAATGCAGGAGATGTAAGAGACTCAGGTTCAGTCCCTGGGTTGGGAAGACTCCCCTGGAGGATGAAATGGCAACCCACTCCAGTATTCTTGCCTGGGAAATCCCTTGACAGCAGAGCCAGACGGGCTACAGTCCATGGAGCCACAAAGAGTCGGACACCACTTGGCAACTAGACAGCAGAAGCAACATATCTAGAGAGAGATACCTTGGGTTTGACCCGGGCTTGGGTTTCAGTTCTGACCTAATGGACATTTGTCCCTGAGCAACTTCTCTAACCTTTTGTGTCTTGGTTTCCGCAATCTGAAAGAAGGGATAAAAATATCAGTTTCTTAGGGGTGTTGTGTGGATTCCATGAGTGAATATGTAGAGGGTACTCAGAACAGCGAAGGGCACATATGAAATACTAACGGTACAGGCCATGAATGGTACAGGCCAATGAATATTCATTAGAAGGACTGATGCTGAAGCTGAAACTCCAATACTTTGGCCACCTGATGTGAAGAATTGACTCAGCGCAAAAGACCCTGATGCTGGGCAAGACTGAAGGCGGGAGGAGAAGGGGACCACAGAGGATGAGATGGTTGGATGGCATCACTGACTCGATGGACATGAGTTTGAGCAAGCTCCAGGAGTTGCTGATGGACAGGGAAGCCTGGCGTGCTGCAGTCCACAGGGTCACAAAGAGTTGGACATGACTGAGCAACTGAACTGAACTGAAGGCCATGATAAGAGTGAAATAATTCAAGATGTTTCTTTAATCTTTGCTATCATTTGCTCATTTTAAACTGAGCAAATTATCATCATCATGAGGAGAAAATTAGCAAAGAAGGAATTGCCTTCCTCGGGCCTGTATTACATACCTTTGAGCTGACTGTGCTTTCCTGCTGCTGTCAAAATAGGCTTTTGATGTGAAAATAACAGAGGTGCCTGCACAGGAGAGCTCCCCCAAATGTCAGCTCCGATGGCTATGTCTGGTAAGAGCCTTCCTTCCGAATTTACATCTGCACACCTATGCTCAGTGTCAGTGTATCACCTTGCCATAAACCCTTCTCTTCTATTTCATATCAAATACTGTTTACCTCACCTCCCGGCCAGATCCCCTCCACCTTATATGTGACAAGGATGGATAGCTCACCACGTGTGTGTGTGTGTTAGTAGGTCAGTGGTGCCCAACTCTTTGCAACCCCATGAACTGTAGCCTGCCAGGCTCCTCTGTCCACAGGATTCTCCAGGCAAGAATACTGGAGCAGGTTGCCATTTCCTTCTCTAGGGGATCTTCCTGACTCAGGGATTGAACCTGGACCTCCTTGCATTGCAGGCAGATGCTTTAACATCTGAGCCACCAGGGAAGCCCCTAGATTCACCAAACTAGCAGCCAACTGTGTTGGCTTTTTTGTGTGTGACCACAAAGGCTAGAAGTGACAACCTTCAAAAGGCAAAAATCTCTACCTGTGCAACAGAACGTCCTGGAGACCATGGTTACCACCAGTAATGAACAAAGATGCCTTGGCTTTTGCAAACCATTACCCTGAGAGTTTTTAGATCACTTTCTATCTGCTCGACTCCTACCAGCTGTGAGGGTCTGGTACTGCCTGACGCTGACTGCTCACAACTCCCCAGCATTGTGAGCATGGGAAGTCCTTACACCTCGTTCATGACACGAACTCCTACTCATCCTTCAAAACCTACCTCAAAAGTCTCTTGTGTTGTGTGATGGACCTGACCTCCCTTAAGAGACCGGAGTATTCTGTCTTTATTTAGGTTTAACGAAACTCCAGAAGCCAGACTGGAGAGATTTGTGGCTGATACGGGGGAGTAATGAGAGGAAGCCAGTTGGCCTTACAGAAACCCAGACTCGGTGTTTAGCTGAAAACAGGGGACTTCTTTGAAATGCTGTATACAGAGCACTTGGCTCCTCCACATCCCACCCAACAGCCACATGTAGAATTCCAGGACTCAGGTGGTGCACCCCTGGCAAAACATGAAATCAATTAAACAGAATCAACCGAGGAGAACTAGGGTCACTAATAGAGACACAGCCTAGTATTTAGAGGCCTCCAAAATGCTGTCCTGAGCACCCCAAAATCAACCCCTGCCAGTCCACAAGCTCCACCTATGGGTGCAAATCTCCCAGCCAACTTTCTCTTTTTAAACACACATGCAGATCCAAGGGTCACCTGGCGTCTAGAGAAAGACCGAAGCATGACAAGAACATGCAGGAGAAGAAAAGATACTAACGCAGCCAGAGAAAGAAAACTGGGATATATAAAGGATTAAAAATAAAACCTATAATGATAATCCCCTGAGAGATTTGGAGGGGTGGACATACTTTGTCACCCAGCCCATTCAGTGAGAGACTCAAAAATCGTAGAGGAAGGCATCTTAGAAGTGACGCCTGGTCCATCCTCCGGTTTAGAGCCAAGGGAGGGTCTTAGTCCTCTGAAGTTACTGTAAACAACACCATGGACTGGATGGCTCAGAAAACAAACATTTATTTCTTCAGTTCTGGCGGCTGGGAGGCCCACGACCAAGGTGCCAACAGATTTGGTTATCTGGTGAGAGCTCAGGTCTTGGTTCATAGACGGACCAGCTTCTCACTGTGTCCTCAGGTGGCAGAGGAAATGAGGGAGCTTTCTAATGGGTCTTTTTAAAGGGCATCCATGCCATTCCCGAAGGGGCCACCCGCATGACCTCATCACCTCCCCAAGGCCCCAACTCCCAATACCATCACATCAAAGATTAGATTTCAACATGTGAAGCTGGGTGGGGAGGACACATGCATTTAGTGCCCAGTGGAAACCCTGGCTACCTAGAGAGCTGAATGGAAAAGCCACAGGCAAGGGAGTCACACACATTTCCACGTCAGTCAGTTCTGCTACACCTCTTGTTTTTAAACCACAGATCTGTACCAACAGATTAATAAATTACAGAACAACTTGAAAACTTTGGGCATGTTGTGTGCCCTTGGTGTAATTTACCTGGCAAGAAACACTACAGTGAATGCAGAAAAATGGTGTCCAGTGAAGTGAGCTGCTTAAGGAAGACACCAAACCACACACCTCCAACACCCACCAGCCACCTCCAGTCTCAGTATCTGTGACGAACCACAGCCATCTGTCTCTGGTTTTAGAACTTTCCACATGATTCCACATCTCTCTCCTTCCTCTCCTTCACGTAACTCACAATCGCCCACCTTTCCCATGAGTACTTCTGCACACAAAACTCCATTCATCTTGCACTTCTAAGTAAAGCTTCCATATTTATCGCAGCCTTTATGTATTTCTTGACCACTTCTCTTATGTAGAATTGTGCTTCCTTTTTTTTGTTTTTTTCTTTTTTCAGCCAAGGAGGATCTTAATGCCTTGACCAGGGATCAAAGGGGCTTCCCTGGATTCTCAGCGGTAAACAATCCACCTGCAATGCCGAAGGGCCAGGAGATGCAGGTTCGATCCCTGGGTTGCGAAGATCCCCTGGAGGAGGGCACGGCAACCCACTCCAGTATTCTTGCCTAGAGAATCCCATGGACAGAGGAGCCTGGCGGGCTTTCAGTCCATGGGGTTGCAAAGAGCTGGACACAGCTGAACGACTGAACGTGCGTGCCCACACACGCAGGGATAGAACCCACGCCCCCTGCATTAGGAGTAAGGACTCTAACCACTGGGCAACCAGGGAAGTCCCCTGCGCTTCCCTTTTCTATTAGGCTTTTTTTTTTTCAATGTGTCATTGATTAAATTTTTGAGTTCCATGCCTATAATGCCAACTTTCCCATAACGCCTGTGGTTTTCATTGTGCAACTTTTTATGACTCAGTAATTTTTAGAAACTTGTCGCATTATTTCAGAGCTGACCATGTGACTGTATTTCTGTATCCAAACTACATTTTCAGAAGTTCTCTGATCCTTGGGGTGGGGCGAGCTTGGGGGGTGGTGCACACACACAGACATGGCAAGATGATTCTGTTTTGGAAAATTTGGTCACCATCATCGAACTGCACACCAGTCACACCAAGCTCTTTCTGGCAACCCCAAATCTTTCATCAACTCCTTGGCCTTTTCCCTGCACTGAGCTGGAATCTCTTCCTGGGACAGAGCCAGTTGTTGGGTTTGCTAGTATAAAAGAAATCTGTATATCGTCTGGGTTCCCCACCCCCACCCCCATCAAATACAAAATAAAATTCAAGCATAATTAATGAAATCTCACTCTTGGCTTGTGTTTACAGGAAAAGCTGCTATGGAGCCAGTGCTTGGGTTCCCATCCTGCCCCTCACTCATCAGTTTCTCTGTGACCTCAGGAAGCTCCCACATCCTCTCTGAGCTCCTTTCCTCCCCCATAAACAGAGATTAAGGCTTACTTCAAAGGGGTTCTGTGAGTTTTAAGTAAGATAATGTATTTAGCACAGTGACTGACACTTAAGTATTCCCCCCCTTTTTTTTTACTATGTCAAGCTGATCTTTTGGCTGATTACAAACCTACTCCCTCATCCATGTCTTATGTTATTTGCCTACACTGAAATCTCCTCCCCTCCTCCACTGCTACTCAAATTTGGAGTTTAAAAATTGCAAAAAAAAAAAAAAATAAATAATTGAGTGGTAACAAACTTTTAAGTTTTTGGCTCATACTGGCTAGGTCTTCTCTTCAGCAGTTCCCTTCCATTAGCTTGCAGTAATAATTCAATCACTCATTCAACATGCCTAGCTTATATATACTGTGTATTTTAGTGACTTAACTTTCCAGAAAAGACCCTGATACTGTGAAAGACTGGGGGCAAAAGGAGAAGGGGGTGGCAGAGGACAAGATGGTTACATAATATCACTGACTCAACAGACAAGAGCTTGAGCAAACTTGGAGAGATAGTGAAGGAGTACTGCAGTCCATGGGGTTGGAAAGAGTCAAACACGACTTAATGACTGAAAAACAACAATTTTCCAGAGCCTATTTTCTCAGCAAAATGAGGATAATAACACCTATAGCATAAGATTGTTGGAGGGCTTCAATGACACCAAGAGACCATAAATCACATTTCGTACTTTCTAACATACAGCTGGTGCTCAAAAATGGTAGCTTTTATTGGTATTGCCATGATGAAAAATGACTAAGCCATAGCCCTGCTCTAAGGAAGCTTAAATCCTGATAAACATGAAGACCTCTCCCCACTACACTAGTGCAGCCAAGCAGATCCTCTGCTGAGAAGATCTGCAAACTTCTCTCCTCCTACAAACCAAACAAGCTGGAGCAAATGTTCTACTGGCGACGAAACAATGAGTCTGATTATGAGCGCATATGACTGAGAAGGCAGCAAGCTAGCTTAGGTATGATTCATCGTTGTCTGCCGCAGTAATTAGAAGTATTTTGGTTGGTTCTAGGTCAGAATGACCCAGTTACTGCACTTTTTTTTTTTTCATTGCTAAAGTTTGTGGTGAACCTTAAAACAAAAGCTAAAGGCTTAGGAAAAGATAATTCCTTTGTGGCTTTTGCTCAGAGGCAGGACTTCATCAGCTCTGCCTTTCAGAAGCAAGATCCTAGCCAAGAAGCTGTTAACACTCTATCTCTCATTTTACTAGACACAGGAATAATAGTCATGGAGGCTCCAGACTGGAGCTCCTGGAAGCCTATTCTGCCCATCTGTTTCCCAAGCTCCTAGCACAAAATAACAATAACCATGAGAGTGTTTATTGATGAGGTGTAGGCGATAACCAGTAGTCACCAACAGGTATAAGAGTTGGACCATAAAGAAAGCTGCTGCTGCTGCTGCTAAGTCGCTTCAGTCGTGTCCAACTCTGTGCGACCCCATAGATGGCAGCCCACCAGGCTCCCCTGTCCCTGGGATTCTCCAGGCAAGAACACTGGAGTGACTTGCCATTTCCTTCTCCAATGCCTGAAAGTGAAAAGTGAAAGTGAAGTTGCATAGACTGCAGCCTACTAGGCTCCTCCGTCCATGAGATTTTTGTACTGGAGTGGGGTGCCATTGCCTTCTCTGAAAGAAAGCTGAGTGTTGAAGAATTGATGCTTTCAAATTGTGATGCTCTTGAGAGTCCCTTGGAAGCAAGGAGATCACACCTGTCAATCCTAAAGGAAATCAACCCTGTCTATTGATTGCGGGGAGGGCTGTTAAGTTGAAGCTCCAATACTTTGGCCACCCAATGCAATACTTTGGCCACCTGATGCAAAGAGCCACCATCTTAGAAAAGACCCTGATGCTGGGAAAGATGGAAGGCAAAAGGAGAAGGGGACGGCAGAGGATAGATGATTAGATAGCATCACTGACTCAATGGACATGAAATTTGAGCAAACTGCAGGAGATAGTGGAAGACAGAGGAGGCTGGTGTGCTGCAGTCCATGAGGTTGCAAAGACTTAGCAGCTGAAAACCAAAAACAAGGCAAGAAAAAAAAGAGGAAAATTAATTACCCCAAATATCTCTCCACCAGTCAGTGAACATTTCCCACTTTATTCTGGCTAACACTGACTCATTAGCAAAACATTTCAATGACAAAAAGCATGAAATAATGACAGAATGCAGAGAAAGTATATTGCATCCTTTTAGACTACTGTAGTTGCAAGTTTTAAATGCATAGGAAAAAGACTGGAAGGAAATACACTGAAATGATAACACTGGATGTTTGGGGAAATGAAATTATGGGCAAATTTTTTTTCTTCCTAATTTTCTGTATTTCCTAAATTTTTTACAAACAAACTACTTCGGTGTGGGGACAGATTTACACTCATAAAATTCCATCAAGTTGGAGATCCACTTGGAGACAGCACGTATGGAAAAGATGAGAGGACCTGAGTGCTGGAATCACCCTGACCCAACTGCCACTCCCCAGCAAGCCAGTCATCTGACCTCTGCAACATGAACAGTCCAAGATACATCATCTCCTTAGCAGCCCACAGCTCCCACTCAACAGATACTTGTATATTTCAAGTGACAGCACTCACAGGATGAACTGGAAACCCTCCTGGGGCTGAATGGGGAACACACATCCCCAGAGCTGCCCTCCAGTTCCAGGCCTGAGTCACTGTCGGAAGCTGGCAGGGAGCCAGGGGCACCTGCCCCCTTAACAGCAGCCCACCACCTGTGTTCTCTTTCTTCTTGGAACCAGACTGACTTCAGAGCCCAACAGAGTTCTGGGCTGGGCTGGGCTGGGCTGGATGGACTTGCACACAGCATCTCTGGCCCAAAGGAGATCCAGAATGGCCTTCCCTCCACAAAAGCCAAACTCCCCATCCTTCTAGGCCCACCTCAGGGCCCATCGCTTCTAGGAGCTGTCACACACTGTTGCAACCTTTCCTCTCACTCCTTCCTGTTTTTGAATTGCGCTTATTAAATCTGTGCAAATAGGGACTTCCCAGGTGGTCCAGTGGCTGAGAATCTGCCTTCTACTGCCAAGGATGAGGGTTCAATCCATGGCCAGGGAACTAAGACCCCACATGCCACAGGGCAACTAAGCCCACACGTGGTAACTACTGAGCCCCTGAGTTCTAGAACCCACGGTCCACAAGAGAAGCCTAAGAAGCCCGTGCAACTAGCAAAAGCTCAGGTGCCAAAACGGACAGCCTGAGAGCTGAAGCAAAGACCCAGCACAGATACAGAAAGATGTTTGTAAATATTTGTGTGATAAAGACTCAGTTCAGTTCAGTCACTCAGTCGTGTCCAACTGTTTGCGACCCCATGGACTGCAGCATGCCAGGCCTCCCTGTCCACTGCCAACTCCCAAAGTTTACTCAAACTCATGTCCATTGAGTCGATGATACCATCCAACCATCTCATCCTCTGTCGTCCCCTTCTCCTGCCTTCAATCTTTCCCAGCACTAGGGTATCATGAGTCTTCATCAAGGGATTATAATGCCTTGACTCTATAGTGGAAGTGACAAATAGATTCAAGGGACTATAATCCCTTGATAAAGACTCATGATACAACAGATATCCACATGCCCACACTTCCAGTGTAAGAACAAGAAAATTTCATCATGCTTGGTATCCCCCAACTCATGTGCTCTCATCCATCAACACTCCCAGGTATCTGGTACCCTAACTTTTATGTTTATCACTCGCTTGCTTTTCTTTATAATTTTAACAAAATTCTTAGTTTAATGTTAACCTAAAATTTAACACAGATTTAACTCAGCTTTTTTTTTTTTTTTTTTGGTTTTCCTATTTGGTAAAGGTCAACATCAGTGTGCCTACAGGTCACCTGGGATCTTGTTAACATGCAGATTCTATTTCAGTTGATCTGCCTTAATGGCTGAAATTTGGCATTTCTTGGCATTTGACAAGCTTGCTGTTTTCAGTCACTAAGTCATGTCCAACTCTTTGCGACCCCATGGACCACAGCACACTAAGCTTCCCTGTCCTTCACTATCTTTCAGAGTTTGCTCAAATTCCCCATTGATTCGGTGATGCTATCCAACCACCTCATCCTCTGTCATCCCCTTCCCCTCCTACTTTCAATCTTTCCCAGCATCAGGGTCTTTTTCCATTGAGTGGACTCTTCACATCAGGTGGCCAGAGTATTGGAGCTTCAGCTTCAGCATCAGTCCTTCCAATGAATATTCAGGGTTGATTTCCTTTAGGATTAACTGGTTTGATTTCCTTGATGTTCAAAGGACTCTCAAGAGTCTTCTCCAACACCACAGTTCAAAAGCATGATGCATCTGACAACCTAATTTAACTTGTTTCAATCTAAGCAACATATTGTCTAGTTTTACATCTTTTAAACTCGTTATGAGTGGACTACCACTGTATTTTTTTTTCTATGACTTTTTTTTTTTTTATAACTCACCCATGATGTTGCCTGGATCTGCGAGTTGCTTTCACAGCTATATAGTACTTCATTGTGTAAATACACCACTGTTTATTTTTCTATTCCAGAGCTAATGAGTACTTGAACTACTTTTATGAGTAGTTTTTGTTTGCTTGTGTGTTGTTACACCCACTCCAGTGTTCTTGCCTGGAGGATCCCAGATACAGAGGAGCCTAGTGGGCTGCCATCTCTGGGGTCACACAGAGTCGGACACGACTGAAGTGACTTAGCAGCAGTGTGTTGTTACAAATAACACAAGTATAAACATTATCATACATATCTCCTGTTACAATCATAGGTCTCGAGGCCGCCACACAATTCCAGGGGGCGCTATCCACACTGTAGGCTACTAGAATAGCCTAGAACAAAAATGTGCCAACTTGAGTAAGTCTGGTTGTTCCTCATCCTTACCTACCCTTGATACTGTCAGATTTAAATTTCTGCTAGCAGGTATCTCATTGTAGTTTTAATTTGCAGTTTCCTCTTGACTTGTGAAGTTTAGCATTTTTCATATATTTATTCATTATCTGTTTCTTTCTTGTCCCTTCCTAAATTCCTAAACTACCCCTTCGGTTTAATCTTACCAAACCAAAAAGAAATTTCTGTAGATACTACTATTTCACTTTTATTTTGTAGTTTTAGTATCTGTCTTACAGTATATTCTGATTTTTCTATTTACTATTTTATAGGCTCTTTTACTGAGCGACTAACACTGTCACTTTCACTTCCCCTGGTGGGGGTAAGGGAACTCTTCCATCTCCACAAGTTTAATATAGGTTTGGCAATTTCATTATTTTTAGAGTTTCTTCTCTGTATTTTCAAATGAATCCTGGAAAAATGGGAATTTTCAAAGTCATTGTGCAAAATAAACATATAAAGTAGGAGAAAGTGTTAGTCCCTCAGTCATAATCTGACTCTTTGCAACCCCATGGACTGTAGCCCCCCAGGCTCCTCTGCCCACGGAATTTTGCAGGCAAGAATACAGGAGTGGGTTACCATTCTCTTCTCCAGAGGATCTTCCTGACTGTGTCTCCTGCATTGGCAGGCAGATTCTTTATCACTGAGCCACCTGGGAAGCCCAGGCACTGAATCTAATTACTTTCAATCTAAAAAAAGCTATCTGGTCATTCTTTTAGAATAAATGTCTATAGCTAGCAAAGAAAACAGTGAAATTTGACAAACATATATCATTTCATATGAGTACTGGTGTTGAAGATTTCTCCTAGAAAATACAGACTTAGTTCCAAGTACTCTTGGCAGACAGCATTGCTTGGCAAAGGGTTTTACAGTCAAACAAGTTTTACAGTTAAAGGGGCTTAGAACTGTCACCCAGTCCAACTCTTTGCCTTATAATAAGAAACTGTTATATTATTTCAAAAACAAAGACTAGAACATTTAATCCAAACAAATAATTCTCCTACTTTCACCTAGTGTGTTTGCACGTTATAAATTCTTGCCTTTTATGGATGGATTTGAAAGAGGTTTCGGCCCCTCATTAACCTTGATGTAAATGTGAACTTGGAGTGGGGTAGGTCCCAGCCTCGAAGAGTCGTCATACTTCTGTTCTACCGGAATAGTGACCCTTGGATTTTTGTGATCTGTTTCTCAGATACAGCAGCGAGCACGTGAACTCAGGGCCTTTTCCTAGTGTGGACAGCTGGGAACAGGAGTATCCAGCCTCATGTCCATTGCACTGTTTCCCTGAGCAAGTTTCTTACTGGATGCAGGTTGATTTTACAGCCTGAGAAAGATGGATTCTGAGATCTTGTGGGTTTCACTGTACTCAACAGCTGTTTTCATGTCAATGCAGAAAGGAGATAGATAAGCCTTCAAAAAAGTTAAAGGAAAGGGAAACCAAGGGATTTGGAAAATGCTTATCAGCAGAACAAACAAGGTGGCAGACTCTGTTCAGCTACTGATAGGCTTGGGAGATGGCGACATGTGCTGCCTTCCTTCACAACAGTCCCCACACCAACGATTCACGCTACCGTGTCTTGTCCCGCTAGACCGTGAACTCCGTGAAGGAAAAGACCACTTCTGTGTTGTTGATTACAGACTCTCCAGAGTCCAGCCCATGCCTGGCTGTCTCCACCAGTACTGCGTAATTGAATGAACTTGCTATTTAGAGAGGCTGACCAACAGAAAAGACAGGTCAGGAGACACGCTGTACACCCAGCCCACCAGGTGCCCAAGTTGACTCTTGGATCAAGTTTCACCACGAGACATTTTCAGCTCCATTAACTTAGTTCCTCATGGAATCATCTACCCAGAGTTATTCTGTGATATTGCAACACTGGCATTTTTTCAACACCATCATGGAAAAGAGCCATATGGAACTGGCTTTGGCATTTACTGACAAATTAGGTCTACTGTGTCACAAATCATTTATATGAGGTCCCAGAATAGAAACTGATTTAAGAATTTAATGGGGGGAGGGAAGTAACGGAAGGAAAGACCTTTGTCCTGAAGAATTGGCATGTTTCTTCTTTTCTTTTAATATACTTACTAGCATTTATCATTTCCCCATTTTGTGCTAATAACTAGATAAATGACAAATGGGTTAAAAAAAAAAAAGCAATGACTATTTTTACAGAAAACGAAAGCTAGCAGGAAAAAGATAATAACTAATAGTAATATTAACACATACCTGGCTCATCCACCAAACTGTTTACCTGGCCATATTCATGCATTAATTGAGTCCAGCTATCAAACATTATAAATAACTGTACTGGGATGGTAGAGGGGAGGACGTGTGTATCTGTATGGGAACAATGGGGCAAATGTGAAACTTCCAAATTGGGAAGTTAATAAATATTACCTAAAATTCAACAATTAACCAGTAGCAACAAATGTCCTTTAGAAATGGCAGGGGAATTACTAAAAGAATCCATTAAAAGGATGGACAGTTACTGCCTTCCAAGTATAGGATAAGAGAGGAAGAAGCAGGCAGCTACAGAGAATAAGACTGTCATTAGTATTCAATGTATATGATTTTATTTAATCTCCACTAACATTTTTACCTTACTAATGAGAAAACTAAGGCTCGTAGACATTAACCAAGATTGGGCAGCTGCTAGGTAAAGCTCAGATTTTAGTGCAAGCTCACTGAAATCCAGACCGCCAAATCTTCCCGCTACATTAGGGTCTGTCTCTTATTCTCTTACATTAAAAGAACTTGTGACATAAAGGAAGAAAGCTCTGAGTCACGTAGGCTCATAAAATGCCATATGATATAAAGAAAGAAAAAAAAGTGGCAAAGATGAGGAAGAGTGAAGGACAATGCTTAAAACGATTGATAAAACTAAAGTTACATTAGTAATTAATCCACATGAACTCCAGGCCTCAATGGATCTTTTTCCACTAGAACAAACTAAGTTGGCATTTATAAAAGTGAGTCTCTGATGAAACCCTGCCAAGTCTGACTCCTCCAGGTGACTGGGTACCATATCCTATGGCGCTGGTCTCTGCCTTGATGGGCAGTCCTGGCCTGAGGAGATGTCACTGCACCCGCAAGCAGATGCTTCCCCTCACCACTAGAGGCAGCATTTCTGTGTGAACACAGCCTCCCATGCTTTGCTGCACAACCATGTCTGACTCTTTGTGATCCCATGGACTGTAGCTGGCCAGGCTCCTTTATCCATAGGATTTTTCAGGCAAGAATACTGGAGTAGGTTGCCATTTCCTCCTCCAGGGAATCCTCTTGACCTAGGGATCGAACCCACGTCTCCTGCATTGCAGGTGGATTCTTTACCCTCTGAATCATCGGGGACGCTCCCCATTCCTGTGTCTTTGCCAAAAGCTTAAAGAAAGAGGCCCAAGTAAAACTACAGCATATGCCATTATGGAAGGAAATGGGCACGAGAAAGCGAATGTGACCAAAACATCTTTAAAAAGGCCACGTGAAACGTGTAAATTGACACAGTCATGTCAGTGTGAGCTCAACCAAGCATCTCACCCACCCATCACCATATTAGGTTGCCTGTTACAGAAACCCAGCCACAGTGGCTCAACCCAAGGGTGGCTCATTCTTCCCATGTGACGAGGAAACCTGCAGACAGCTAGTCCAGAGCCAGGGTAGCCTTTTGACAATGGCACTCCCTCCTGGCTCAAACGGTAAAGAATCTATCTGCCATGCAGGAGACTCGGGTTCAACCTCTGGGTTGGGAATATCCCCTGAAGAAGGGAATGACTCCCCATTCCAGTATTCTTGTCTGGAGAAGTCTATGGACAGAGGAACCTGGAGAACTACACACAGTCCATGGGGTTGCCAAGAGTCGGACATGACTGAGCGGCTAACACTTTTACTTGTTTTTTTTTTTTCACTTCAAGACCAAAGCTCCTTCTGCCGTGGAAGGCAGCCTGTGAAGTTCACAGTCCAGCCTGGAAGAAGGGAGAAGAGCAAAGATAAAAGGAGCAGGACTTCTTAAGCAGGAAAACAAACGTTTTCCCAGAAGTCCCAACTAGTAGATTTCTGCTTATAAAACACTGGCCGGAACCTGGTCTTTAGGGCCACCTAGTCTGGAAAATGGCAACCCACTCCAGTATTCTTGCCTGGAGAATCCTGGGGACAGGGGAGCCTGGTGGGCTGTCATCCTGGGGTCACACAGAGTTGGACACAACTGAAGTGACTTAGCAGCAGCAGCAGCAGTCTCCAACAGAGCCTAGAAAACTGGGTTTTTAGCCAGGCATTTTGCTATTGTGAACAAAACCATTAATCGGGTTCCATTAATCAGAAATAAAGAAAGTGATGGACAGAGCTATCTGCCACGGCTGCACTGAGCCCAGCGTTGGCTCAGCCAGTAACAAGAAGACGGGTGCTGTGTTTTGGAAAGCGTGGAATGAGAAGTAATGATAAGACCAAAACAGAGCGAAGTGAAATCTGTCCCAGACAATGAGGTCATGCTGACCTTCTGGGGAGACGTGGATGTTCAGACAGAACACAATACTACAAGGCAAATGCAAAAATATCATAGTGCTATTTTTCAAGGCTGCCGAGGTGGCTATTTTCGGTATTATCCACCCGAAAAGGCCAGCACACGAACTGCCCCCAGAGGATCCTTCTAACCAGGCATCTGACATCATTTCATTGCATCCTCAATCAGTTCCTGTGAGACCAGCAGGAGCGGAAACGTGAGGGCCAGAGAGATGAGGTCTTGCCCAAGGACACACAACCAGGAAGAGGCAGAGATGGGATCCGAATGCAGACGGATCATGCTCTTGAGCCTACAGCTGCTCCATCTCTCCTCTGGTCCAGTTTAACCTCTGGATAGTGGACATGGGCCTGAGGAGCAGGGCGAGATGCTGCCTCTGTCCTCCCCATCAGATGTCTGCATGCCTAGCCAGACACAGCTGTCAGATCCCCTCTGAGTCTAAAGCGAGCTGTCTCCGTAGGTTTCAGCCTTGGTGAAGTAAAGAACACCGGCCGAAGGGCAAGCCGGATAGATGACCCAAGTTAATCAGTGCCCTGGCAACTTCCCAATTGCAGATAACCCTCATCGCAGCCAACGTTCTAACCCTAAACTTCTGAGACTCAGCTGACAGCCTGGGGCACCCCTAAGTAGTCCCAGAGAGACCAGAGACCTCTTCCTGTTGAGAAGAAAAGGAAAACACCATCATTACCTGGACAATCCAAACTGACCTTTAAATGAGCGTGATTGTCTCCTGTACTGAATTTATTTTGAAGTGTTCATTTTCAACTCTCAATGATGGTCAAGTTGTAAACTCCCACCCTGACTGGACTCTCTTGTTCCTGATGACCTTGACAGGAGACACCTATCTGGAAAGCGGCGCCTTCCTGGGCAAGTCATCCACTCCCCTGTTTGCAGGAGATAAAAGAGTGCTACTGCCAGTAATTGAATATGCATGCACCATTTTGTTAGAGTCCCCAGTTCCTTTTTTCTCCTTCGCTCTTAGAAGAAAAAGCACTAAATCACTTTCTCCAATAAAATGCCCACAGAAAAGGAAAATAAAAACAACCACTCCTAGGAAGGCTCTCTGGGTCCTGTGAAGTTCTCAGCAGCTTTTAATTACTCCTCAGTATTTTGCTACCAGTTGTTAAATGTAACAGAAACAAGAACTACATTAACACATTAAAACAAGAGGACCTAGGTCTGCAAAGAGTGAGACATATAAGAGCAGATGAGTATGGGGGAAGGTCCTTTTGAACAAAGACTACTATCAGGGCAGGAAGCCAGCTTATCCTGGGCGATAATAAAATACCAAGCTTTCGTCTTCAATAGCCAAGTGGGGAAGGTGGTTTTTTTGGGGGGTTTGGCTATCATTAACACCTTTTTTTTTTTTTTTTACAGATAGAGAAACTGAGCCTGGCCACAGCAGGACCACATGGGAAATAGTAGTAGAATCAAGGGTGTAACTGGCTGTATTTTGGTACCCCTGCTCCACTGTCATCGGTTTAAAAAAAAATTCACAAAATGGGAATGTCCAGGGGTTGATCACTTACAATAGCAAATTTTCCAAATGTCTAAAAGTTTTCAATAAAATGCTATTTTATAGATATTTTGTAAAGGAGCCATAAAAGGAGCCATATCCTCCTTTTGCTCACTTCCAAAAGGAGAAGCAAGTGGAAAAATATTGGCAAACACAATAAGGCCATGCTGGAAAAGTCACTCACCCAATGACAGCATCAGTCAAAACTTAAGCCAGTGGGGGGAAAAAAAATGTGAATGCACAGATTTTTGTTAACCAGATAGTTTCTTGGAGAACAGATGATTGAACATGCTGCAATTCCTTGCAAGGTCTTGGTAAAGGGCTCCCTGCAGTTCCAAGCACACGTTGCCTCCGTGATGCCTTGGACAGTAGCCTGGGACCCCCAAGAGGATGGAGCAGAAGATGGAGGGAAGTGCCACAGTGGGGACCATGCTGGAAAAGTCACTCACCCGATGAACAGCATCAGTCAAAACTTAAGCCAGTGGGGGAAAAAAATGTGAATGCACAGATTTTTGTTAACCAGATAGTTTCTTGGAGAACAGATGATTGAACATGCTGCAATTCCTTGCAAGGTCTTGGTAAAGGGCTCCCTGCAGTTCCAAGCACACGTTGCCTGTTGCCTCCGTGATGCCTGTGACAGTAGCCTGGGACCCCCAGGAGGATGGAGCAGAAGATGGAGGGAAGTGCCACAGTGGGGATTATTCTACAGTCTGAGCAGTCGAAACTCAGGAATGTTCAGGGCCCTCCAAGAGGAGGCCGGCACTAAAACCCAGGTGGGTCTGAGCCCCACGTCGAGTTCAGTTCCCTGGGAAAACTGCCACAAGGAAGTGCCAGTGAACAAGGGCAGGAAAAATGGGGCCAAGTGACTGTGGTGTGACAGAGCCGGATCCTGGAGAAAGTGGGATGCTGTGGCCACAGGAGCCCGGGAGGCTGGGGAGACAACAGCGCTGTGCCCAGAGCCTCATGCGTCCTCTCCACGGGCAAGTATTCTACAGTCTGAGCAGTTGAAACTCAGGAATGTTCAGGGCCCTCCAAGAGGAGGCCGGCACTAAAACCCTGGTGGGTCTGAGCCCCATGTCGAGTTCAGTTCCCCGGGAAAACTGCCACAAGGAAGTGCCAGTGAACAAGGGCAGGAAAAATGGGGCCAAGTGACTGTGGTGTGACAGAGCCGGATTCTGGAGAAAGTGGGATGCTGTGGCCACAGGAGCCAGGGAGGCTGGGGAGACAACAGCGCTGTGCCCAGAGCCTCGTGCGTCCTCTCTGCGGGCGAGTGGTGGGGTGGGGGCCACGTGTCGGCCCACCACCCACAGTGAGCCAAGCGCTCCACTGACCAGCTCACTCTCCATTCAGGCGAATTCTCCCAATGACACCAGCCTCACTCCTGAAAACCTGGCTCCCACTAACATGGGCATTTGATCATATCCTCTTGATTCAGTCAATAGAGACGGTCAATTCAGGACTGCAGAGCTAACACAAAATGCAAGCTGAAGCCAAGCACCTCCTGTCAGTGAATGGGGCATTCAATTACCATGTTTCTAACCCCCTTTATGCTGCCCAGATGCAATCTGGGTAAGTCCGTAGGTCCAGCTAGGGAGGCAGAGGGAAGTCCCATAAATCTAAAGTAATACATGTAATTAAAAGCCCAAGCTTTTTCCAGGGACAAGCTTCTCAGCAGGATAAAGCGAACCACAAATCAGGTACAAGGTAGTTGACCGCTCTGGGAGAAACAGAAACCCCCCACCCTCAACCCCGTGCGTTCACCCCTGTTGTCCACCTCCTCCCTCGCCCCCCAGGAATACCCTTCTTCCATGTCACTGCCTGTCAAAGTCTTAAGCACCTTTCAAGCCAAGAAAGTAACTGTAATAGGATGAATTGTGTCTCTAAAACCCGTGACCCCCAGCACCGCAGGATGTGACCTTATTTGGAAAGATGTATTGCTGATGTAATTAGTTAAAATGAGGTCATCCTGGAGGAGGTGAGGCCACTAGTCTAATCCGACTGGTGTCCTTCCTTATAAAAAGGGAATGTGGACACAGGCATGCACACACGGAGAACAGCGTGTGGGGAGCGGAGCTCTGCTGTCGCCAGTCAAGGAATCCCCAGAAGCTAGAAGTGCAGCCTGGAGTAGAGCCTCCCCCGGCACTCCAGAGGGAGGTCGGTGGCCACCCTGAAACTGACTTCCAGATACGCCGCGTTTCTGTGCTATAAGCCACTCTTGTGGTTTGTGGTGCCGTGACGGCAGCCCAGGGAAGCTGGTACAGTGACTGACTTAGTCCATTCAGGCTCCTACAACAAAAGACCAGTCAGTGACTTTAAAACAACAAATTTACTCAAGATCACGGTGCCAACAGGGTTGGGTTCTGGTGAGAACCCTCTTCCGGTTGTCTGTCTTCTCACTGGGTCCTCACACAGCAGAAGGGGGCAAGGGAGCTCTCTGAGGTCTCCTTTATAAGGGCAAGGATCCCCTTCACTTTGCCAACAAAGATCCATCTAGTCAAAGCTGTGGTTTTTATGGTAGTCATGTACGAATGTGAGAGCGGGACCATAAGGAAAGCTGAGTGCCAAAGAGTTGATGATTTTGAGCTGGGGTGTTGGAGAAGACTCTTGAGAGTCCCTTGGACTGCAGGGAGATCAAACCAGTCCATCCTAAAGGAAATCAACCCCGAATATTCATTGAAAGGACTGATGCTAAAGCTGAAGCTCCAATACTTTGGCCACCTGATGTGAAGAGCTGAAGGGGAGCGGAGCTCTGCTGTCGCCAGTCAAGGAATCCCCAGAAGCTAGAAGTGCAGCCTGGAGTAGAGCCTCCCCCGGCACTCCAGAGGGAGGTCGGTGGCCACCCTGAAACTGACTTCCAGATACGCCGCGTTTCTGTGCTATAAGCCACTCTTGTGGTTTGTGGTGCCGTGACGGCAGCCCAGGGAAGCTGGTACAGTGACTGACTTAGTCCATTCAGGCTCCTACAACAAAAGACCAGTCAGTGACTTTAAAACAACAAATTTACTTCTCTCAGTTCTAGAGGCTGGAAGTTCAAGATCACGGTGCCAACAGGGTTGGGTTCTGGTGAGAACCCTCTTCCGGTTGTCTGTCTTCTCACTGGGTCCTCACACAGCAGAAGGGGGCAAGGGAGCTCTCTGAGGTCTCCTTTATAAGGGCAAGGATCCCCTTCACTTTGCCAACAAAGATCCATCTAGTCAAAGCTGTGGTTTTTATGGTAGTCATGTACGAATGTGAGAGCGGGACCATAAGGAAAGCTGAGTGCCAAAGAGTTGATGATTTTGAGCTGGGGTGTTGGAGAAGACTCTTGAGAGTCCCTTGGACTGCAGGGAGATCAAACCAGTCCATCCTAAAGGAAATCAACCCCGAATATTCATTGAAAGGACTGATGCTAAAGCTGAAGCTCCAATACTTTGGCCACCTGATGTGAAGAGCTGACTCACTGGAAAAGACCCTGATGCTGGGAAAGATTGAAAGCAGAAGGAGAAAGGGGTGGCAGAGGATGAGATGGTCAGATACCATAACTGACTCAATGGACATGAATTTGAGCAAACTCCAGGAGATAGTGAAGGACAGGGAAGCCTGGTGTGCTGCAGTCCATGGGGGTCACAAAGAGTCCGAAACGACTGAGCAACTGAACAACAACAATCCTCTTCACGAAAGCTCCACCCTCATGACCAATATCTCCCAAAGTTCCCACCAAATACCATCACCCTGGGGGTTAGGCTTCAGCATATGAATTTTAGGGAACACAGAAATTCAGTCCATAGCAATGGCTTAAACCTTATCATCACCAAGAGACTTTGCAGATTCCACTGACCAAGTTCCCCAAGGAAGGGGGTCTCTTGCCCCACCTGTGTCATAGTATCCCCATTTCAAGCAACAGCTTCTGCCTCCCCTGCAGCATGGGAAGGAGGAACTTGCATAGAATGACTCAAAAGGAGCCACTGGGCCAAATTTCTCTCTT
Organism: Aepyceros melampus; assembly: GCA_006408695.1. NCBI lineage: Eukaryota > Metazoa > Chordata > Mammalia > Artiodactyla > Bovidae > Aepyceros > Aepyceros melampus. The sequence continues at coordinate 362,828 of SJXQ01011390.1, forward strand.
GTAAGTCTGAACCCGAGAGACGCAGAGGGTGAGCAGACTGGGAAGCAGGAGGCACACGTGGTCTGCGGCCAAGTCACAGTGTCCTCGATGCCACTGATGAGATGCCCCGTCACCCGGGGTCTAGCCGGGGGCAGGCCAGCCAGGGGAAATCAGCCAGGCTTCTTGGCTCATGCCTTATCCACACAGACCAACAGCCTCGGCAGAAATGAAGGTGCGACCCTTCTCTCCGTCTACCTGGCCCTCCCTCCATGTCAGCTGGAACACAGGTAAAGAGAAAAGGGTCTTATGAGCCCGAGTCCCGACGGGAAAGCACAGCAGGGCTGGAAACTGTGAGGGACGTGACTGGACTTGGGTTCTGGAAGCTGGGGGTGCAGTGATGGGTATGTGAACCCCCACAGAGACCCGTCCAGAGAAAAGAAACTGCACCAGACCAGTCACGGGGAGAGAGAGGACAGCCCCTCCCCAAAACACAGAGGACGGCAGGGAAGTCTACATCACTGACCGCCAGGGGCTGGGAGCAAGGAAAGATGCCCACATTCCGGGTGGACGGAATCAGTGCACTCACGAGAAGTCAGAACAAGGAGACAAGGAGTTCACTGTAGATGGCACGCACTCGGGCCACCAGCAGGCAGGGAGACCCAAGTCTGAACACAGGCAGCACTGATCCTCCCGTTGTCATGAAACCCACCAAGTCCTGCAGGACAGGTAAGCCTGTTCTTCCCCTTAAAACACCCAGATATGGCTTTGCCAGAACAGTTTGAAAATACTAGACCACTGATTCTGACGAGGCTTCTCTGGGGCTGGGTTCCGAAGCGTGCCTGAAGCACATGTCCTGCAAGGCTGACTCAGCGTCCCTAAGCATCTCCACACGGCATCTCAATCACAAAGGCTGGAGAAGGTGAGTGGGTTCACTCTGCCCCTCAGGAGTCTGAAGTGTCTCCCAAAGAGCTACTGGGATGGATGAATCAAGAAGGTCAGAGGGTTTCGCCTCTGCTCTCAGATAAATGTGCGGTCACCTCCTGTTCCCAGAGGAGGGGCTGATGAATGATGACTCTGCCCAGAGAACATCTGCTCTGTCCTTTTAGGCAGCATTCCTCTCGGGGAGACACGGGAGGGGACGGCGATAGGGCCACCTTGAAGCCGCCAGGTCAGCACCCCCAGCCCTGCCCTCCGCGTACAGCTCCTGTGGAGAGCCTCACGTCTCAAAGGGCTTCCAGCAGAGGAAGCTGCCAGATGGTGCCAGGGAAACCCTCAGAGGGGCTGAGATATCAGGGAGATGGGATGAAGAAGGAGGGGTTGTCTCGCTCATATCTACATCATTTAAGATTTTTAAAAAAAAAAGCAACTTACTATCTTCTTGGAAAATCCCAGACTTGGAGACAATGAAGTCTTCATTCAGTCATTTTTTTTTCTACTTGCATTATTTTCTTCTCATTATCCTTAGATTCTGAGCTCTTTGAGAGCATGGCCTGTATCTGATTCAGTCTCTGTCACTTCAGTGACACAGCCATAATACCAGGCTCTGATATTATAGCCATTATTATGCTAGGCACATCATACTCTTCAGAGTACCTAATGAGTGAGCAGATCAGCAGATGTGTGGATGGGTCAGTAAACAGAGTAATAAATAAGTGGATGGGTGCATGGATGGGTAGGTGGATAGAAGGGTGAGTGGGTGAATGGATGGATGGATGGATGATGAGTGGATAATGGATAGAAAGATGGATGAGTGGGTAAGTGAGTAGTGAGTAGGTGGCTGGCTGGATGAACGGGATGAGTAGACGGATGAGCAGGTAGATAGATGGGTGAATGGATGGATGGATTGGTACGTTGATGGATAATGAACAAATGGCTGGCTGGATGGTTGGTTGGATGAATGGATAGATGTGGATGGGGAGATGGCTGAGTGGGTAGATGAATGGATTCAACAAGTAACTCTGAAGTACCCACCCTGTAATAAGTGGATGGGTGCATGGATGGGTAGGTGGATAGAAGGGTGAGTGGGTGAATGGATGGATGGATGGATGATGAGTGGATAATGGATAGAAAGATGGATGAGTGGGTAAGTGAGTAGTGAGTAGGTGGCTGGCTGGATGAACGGGCTGAGTAGACGGATGAGCAGGTAGATAGATGGGTGAATGGATGGATAATGAACAAATGGCTGGCTGGATGGTTGGTTGGATGAATGGATAGATGTGGATGGGGAGATGGCTGAGTGGGTAGATGAATGGATTCAACAAGTAACTCTGAAGTACCCACCCTGTGCCAGGCACAGCACCAGGCACTGGAAGTATTGAGATGATTGGCACCTGCTCTCAACTTCAAAGGAACTCACAGTCCAACAGGGCAATGTGTCATATTACTAAATCGATACCTGATAAGAGCTATAACAAAGGGAAGGAGCAATGGTCTCAGCATAGAGAGTGGCTGTACAGATTGAGTCCCGAAAGATGCACAAGTGTCTCTCGGTCACTGTATTTAGCACAGGATTCCCCACAACCTCACGGGCATTCCTCTGGCCCAAGTGAAATCTCCGAAGAGTTAATTCCAGTTCTTTCCCTCTACTGAGCCCCCTGCAATCAATCAATACTCCTCCCCCTTTTCTTGACAAGCATTTCTGTGGGCCAACTCCCTCCCAGAAAAAGCAGGTAAACAGCACACACATCTGAAGACACAACACTGACATTTGATAACAGAAAATATGGCCACAGTATGTTAGCAAAGAGGTGGACGCCCACTGGATGGGTGCAGATTTGGAGTCAGTCTCCAGCTGTTGAATTACAGACTCAACAATGCAGGAGATAACTTGGGAAGATACGTTTCTCTAATTCTGTGGTTTCCCCAGTATGAAGTAGGTAGCATGGTGATACCTACACAATAGGATTGGTTAAAGGATGACGTGGTAAACAAGCCTAGCCCAGTGGCAGCACATACACATTAGACTCTCAACTGCCTATCATCTGTGTCCTGGGCTTTAGAGACACCATTCATTTCCCATTGTCTTTGGTTGTACAGATTCAACCCTACACCTCTGGCCCAGGCTCTCAGTCAGAAATATTCCTTCTTCCATCCATCCCCACCCTTTCTACTGATCTGTGCATGTGTGCCTGCAAAGTCGCTTCTGTCGTGTCTGATCCTATGGACTGTAGCCCACCAGGCTCCTCTGTGCAGTCCATGGGATTCTCCAGGCAAGAATGCTGGAGTGGGTTACCATGCCTTCCTCCAGGAGATCTTCCCGACCTAGGGATCAAACCCATGTCTCCTGCATTGCAGGTGGATTCTTTACTGCTGAGCCACCAGGGAAGGCCCCACACTGATCCAACTGATCCTTAATAGAGTTATTCTCACTCCTTTTCTGTCGGTTTCTCGCTCCAGTCTATGAACTCCTAAATGGTAGAGAACAGAACTGGTTCAGCTCTTCCGCTCCTGAGCCCAGTTCAGTACCTGGCACATACTAGTCCTCAGAAAATACTGGTTGAATGAAACCACAGATTGCACTGCTGTAACCAGTTCTGCTATAGCCCGCGTGAGTGCAGGGGGACATGCCAGGCCAAACACCCACTAACATGTCACACTCAGTACCCAGAAAAACCAGGCCTGGAAAAATGTTTCATAAATACTGGTTTATTTCACAAAAACTAAGTAAGTGTGACATATTACAAAGAAGCCACTGTTGCTATTTTTTAAAGCAAGACAGAGAACCCTCAATGAATTGAAATGCTTGGGAAATAGGATGCTCCTATTAATTTAGGTTTCTGGTAAATCTGAACAAAACTCTTGACTCAGGGCTAGAGAAGTTCAGAAAAGGAGAAAATTCTATCCAATATGGAGAACAGGGAAGGCTTCCTGAAGGAAGTGGTCTTTGACGGGTGACTAAGAGATTTCCTAGGAGCTCAGGTCTCTGCTAAGGGCTCAGAGTCCATTTATGGTAGAGATCTTAAATGTTGCTTCTGGAAAAATTCATTTCAATAGCTGAGGTACTTCAAATTTCCTTCCCTGAGAAGCTGTTCAGTCACTAAGTCGTGTCCAACTCTGCAACCCCATGGACTGCAACAAGCCAGGCTCCCCTGTCCTTCACTATCTCCTGGAGTTTGCTCAAATTCATGTCCATTGAGTTGGTGATGCCATCCAACCATCTCATCCTCTGTTGTCTCCTTCTCCTTTTGCCTTCAATCTTTCCCAGAATCAGGGTCTTTTCCAATGAGTCAGCTCTTCACATCAGGTGCCAGTCCTTTCAATGACTATTCGGGATTGATTTCCTTTAGGATTGACTGGTTGGAGCTCCAGGGAGAGTCCAAGGGACTCTCAAGAGTCTTCTCCAACACCACATTTCAAAAGCATCAGTTCTTCGGTGCTCAGCCTTCTGGGCACTGACTATACCAATCTTTGTCGGCAAAGTGATGTCTCTGCTTTTTAATACACTGTCTAGCTTTCCTTCCAAGAAGCAAGTGTCTTTTAGTTTCATGGCTACAGTCATTGTCCACAGTGATTTTGGAGCCCATGAAAATAAAAGCTGGAAGGTGTCCCTGAGAAGTCCATCCTTTCAATTTGGGACTGAAATCCCTCAAGGGTGACATAGAGGCCCTTACTCTTCCCACACGGACCAAGTTAAAGACCCACCACTGTCAGGGAGATGAGCTATGGGTCTCTAACCAACCCACAGGATGGATGGATGAAAAAATATCCATCCTTGGGAAATCAAAAAGACAAGATACACCTGAAAATAACACAACATTGTAAATCAACTGTATTTCAATATTTAAAAAAGAACTTAATCCCATATATGAAGCTGCAAGTTGCAATCATGTAACTTAGCAAAATTTTAGGATCGAAATCAAACAAAACTGACATAAGTATATACATTTTAAAAAATTTGGTGAATCTGCAGTGCTTTCTGGAACTCCATCCTATCCACTTACACAGTCCTGTTTGTGAACAACAAAAGGAAAACAGTCAGGTCCAATTACACCCATTAATTTTAAACTCCTTTTAGCTCAAGAACAGAAATGCTCTGACTTCATCAAAAAGTCTGTTCCCAGGCAGATGGTTGAGGAAAGAACCACAGTCCCTGGGTGCCTTTACCCAAGTGGCTCCAGCAACTGAGGGAGGGTCATTTTGACCCAATTATCTTTGGGTATAAATCTTACATCGTATTCACTCAAGTAAAACATAAAACTAGCTTGAACTGCTGGAGAAGGCAATGGCACCCCACTCCAGTACTCCTGCCTGGAAAATCCCATGGATGTAGGAGCCTGGTGGGCTGCAGTCCATGGGGTCGCTGAGGGTCGGACATGGCTGGGCGACTTCGCTTTCTCTTTTTACTTTCATGCGTTGGAGAAGGAAATGGCAACCCACTCCAGTGTTCTTGCTTGGAGAATCCCAGGGATGGGGGAGCCTGGTGGGCTGCCATCTATGGGGTCACACAGAGTCGGACACGACTGAAGTGACTTAGCAGCAGCAGCAGCTTGAACTGCGCAAAATGTCTCCGAGTTGTTGGGAAGAAGCATTTCTTTCATTTTGTTCTCAAGAGGACCCTTCAGGTCCAGTCTCACTCAACACTGATTACGGGGGAAAGGAGCTCCATGTGGATACTCACGGCTGATGGGACAGACAATCCCAACGCAGGTTATCAACTCATCTCACTGCGCCTTCCATCAACAAAGGGCTCTTCTACAATCCTTGGCCCTCGGCTCAAGACTAATTTCGTTCTAAAGCCTTGGTATACAAGCAAATCTCCCACACCCTGGCGTCGCCAAGAAAATCCTGGCAGACAGTGCACTGGGATGACCCAGAGGGAAGGGATGGGGAGGGAGGTGGAAGGGGGGTTTGGGACAGGGGGACACATGTACCCCCGTGGCTGATTCATGTCAATGTATGGTAAAAAACACCACAATATTGTAAAGTAATTAGCCTCCAATTAAAATAAATAACCTAATTTTTTTAAGTAAATAAAAGTTATCAGAAGTCTCAGGATAGTAAGACTTAAGCCTGTAACACTTCTTTTAAAAGGTATCTTGAGGAAAAAAATATTTTAGGCTATTTGTTATTCGCATGCATTTTTCTTAACAGCTTGTACTCATTTCTAAACATGTAAAAAATACAGAAAAATACAGCAAAAACACTAAATATAAATCACCTGTTATCCTGTCAGAAATAACTATTATTATTTTAATGTATTTCTACTGTCTTTATCACTTGCAAACACGCATATATGTGTTTGCATTAACGTGTATATGTGTATATGTGATTTCTTTGCAAACTCAGTTCCACATTATACATTGCCTTTTTAATCTGGAATTTTCCAATAGCTATCATATAAGATCATCTTTCGTGCAATTAAAGATGTCCAGAAATGAAAAAAAAAAAAAAAAGAAAACCCTGGCAGAGTCCCATCTGTTTAATGCAGGACAAATACCCAGGGTTTAGCACATAGTAAGCACTCAACAAAAAGGTATTGAGTGAATTAATTTTATTTATAGGAAGAGCTGCTTCTTTGATTTTTTAAAAAACTTTCCACTTAATGGGACTTCCCTGGCAGTCCAGTGATTGAGATTCTGTGCTTCCACTGCAAGAGGGGGTGGGTTCAATCCCTGATCAGGAAACTAAGATCCCACATGCCGCACTAAAAAAGCAATTTTCCACTTCAACCCCATATGAATGATCATTTCTGTCTTCCAGTTCTACTTAATTGAAGGATGGTTCTAAGAAACAAGTTCTTCCACAGGAGTCCACGGGGAGGAAAGGGAAGGGGGTATGGCTGAAAGGCCAGACTGTTATTGTCATTGTGGTTACCAAGCAAGGCATAGCCACCCAAAGGAGAAAACAAAAGCAGGGAGAACAAACATAAAGAACAGAAAAGTTTAACTCTGATCCATAGGAAGGTAGCATTTGTGTGCCTCCCAAAACTGTAAAAAATGAAAATAAAAGAATTTAAAGACAGAGCTGCTCATGGTACCGGAAGCAACGGAATGGTGAGTGTGCCGAAAGACTAAATCTTTCACTTGATAAAGGTCCACTTTATGCTACATAAATTTCACTTCAACTTAGGGGGGAAGAAGCTTCTGTCTGGCACTCTTTTCAGGTGTAAATCCAGTGCCCGTGCCATGGAAATTCCGCCAGCTGCACGTTAAACATCCCTGGTGAGGGAGAGTGAGTGATGAAACTGAAGCAAGGCGGCTTTTCTAGGAACACAAATGCCAAAGCGATGGGCAGGGAGAAAAGTCTCCTTGATGTCTATGGAGGTCTTCATCAGATGTATTACCTCACTGAATCCGTACAACAACCTTAAGAGACAGAACTATTGTGATTATCCCGGCTTAGAGTTGAGGATACTGATCCAGGAGACTCAGTGCATCTGTGAGGCATGTGTTTTAGGCAGAAGGGGGCTGTTTAATTAGGAACGGGTTCTGTTCCCAAGGAGAGGCTTCCTTGGTGGCTCAGACAGTAATGAATCCACCTGCAGCGTAGGAGACCTGGGTTCAAATCCTGGGCTGGGAAGATGCCAAACCTATCAAACCACCAGTCTACTGATTACACAGAAACAAAGGTACAAAGTAAACATCAGCCAAATGATGTAACCAGAAGTAGGGAAATGCAAGAGGCCAAAGACATCTTGGTGGTTTCAATAAAGAAATGGCAGAGGGAGAAAAACTATTATCAATCAGAAGACACGGACCTCATCTGGATCCTCATTCCAACAAACAAATCAACTGCAAAACTTGTCAATGAAACTTTAGGGGAAATGGAACACTAACTGGACATTTGGGATAAAATAAAATTACTATTCATTTTTTTTTATTTCGGTGAGACGATGGTTTCTTCAAAAGATAATACCTTTCGAGATAAACACAAAAGTGTTTTTGCACGAAACAGTTCATCTGGAATTTGCTTTGAAATAATCCATCAGGGAAAAGAAAACTACTGGGGAAATACACAAAACAAAATTATCCATGTGTTGCTAAATTTTTAATATGGGAAGTACATACAGTGATCCCTTGGTGTTCACAGGGATTAGTTCCAGGACCCCCACCAGATACCAAAATCCACAGACGTTCAAGTCCCTTTTAGAAAGTGGCATAGTATTTACATATAATCTACACACATCCTCCCGAGTATTTTAAATCACCTCTAGAGAATTTATAATCCTGATACAATGTAAATAGTTATCATAACAGCAAACTCAAGCTTTGCATTTGGGAACTTTCTGGAATTTTTTTTCCCAAATATTTTCAATCCACAGCTGGTTGTATCCTAGGATCTGGAACCCATGGACACAGAGGAAAGACACTATGTGCTCACAATCAGTCATGCCTGACTCTTTGCAGCCCCATGGACTACAGCCCTGTCCATGCAATTTTCCAGGCAAGAATACTGGAGTGGGTTACCATTTCTTACTCAAGGACATCTTCCTGACCTAGGAATCAAACCTGTGTCTCCTGCAGTGGCAGGTGGATTCTTTACCACTGAGCCACCTGACTATACGTATCAATCTTGTTTCTTTTGTGTATGCTTACATTTTTCTATAAAAGACTGAAAAGGCAAAAAAGCTGATTTGGCCCTGGAGCTTTTGGACTGGTAATTCTGGCAAATCAAAGATAAAAGAGTAGAAGTTTGGATTCACCTTTCAGGCAGAGTCTCTGGGTACAGAAGACAACTTCAAAGGGCATTTTGGGCAGGCAATATTTGAGCAAGGGTTAGTGGAGGGTGTAACCCCACAAATGATGATATGAAATGGTGTAGGTCTTGAAGAGAAATGGGCTTCCATGCGTTGAATCTTTTGTGTATGCTTACATTTTTCTATAAAAGACTGAAAAGGCAAAAAAGCTGATTTGGCCCTGGAGCTTTTGGACTGGTAATTCTGGCAAATCAAAGATAAAAGAGTAGAAGTTTGGATTCACCTTTCAGGCAGAGTCTCTGGGTACAGAAGACAACTTCAAAGGGCATTTTGGGCAGGCAATATTTGAGCAAGGGTTAGTGGAGGGTGTAACCCCACAAATGATGATATGAAATGGTGTAGGTCTTGAAGAGAAATGGGCTTCCATGCGTTGAAACCAAATCTCTATAGTTCATGTTGGCTTTGAAAAGATGTCCTGTTTTCTTCCATTCTAAACAGGGGTTTAATCTACACTGCTCTGGAAAATGACTGTTTGCTCCCAGAAGGATTGTGTGTTCTCAATCAGGCACATAAAAGTGGGAGGGGCCGTGCAAAAATGTCAGGAAGTACAGGAAAACAAGCCTTCCCCAGGCAAGGTGAAGGACAGAGGGGAGACGACACCCAGAGAGCTCATTCTGTGGAAGCNGCCAACCCTGGCAGGGTGGGGCTGTCCATCCCAAAGGAAATAGGAATGGTAACTTCCACGAATCTCTGGAAAAGCAGACACTAGGGGTGGAAAGTGGACCAGGAGAGCAGGCCTGGGACATGGGGCTGGGGACAGCCTGGCAGAGCCTGCCCCCGTTCCTCCTCTCTCTGCCTCTCTCTCCCCCTCCAATCCCCCTCCACACCCCTCCTTTACTGGTGAAGAGGACAAGCCTCCACTACTGGAGAAATGGCCTAGAAACTCTAAGAAGCCTCTGGAAACATGTCTCAGACATGGTTTTGTGTTTTCCAGGCTACAGTGCCCTCCTGAGAAAACGTCTTCCGTTCATTGCTGGAAAGCAATACAGTCCTTGTTCCATGAGTTAATGAAAAGAATTAAAGGGCCAGAATCCCCACTTAGAATAATTCCAGAAAGGAGAGAATAATAGACTCTCCCACCCACTCCAAGCCCAGTGTGATGACAGCATCGAGTTCCGTGGTCTCAGGACTCCAACCTCAAGTGCGGACAGCAAAGGCTCGGTTGGACATGTGGTCAACCTGGCCCTCAAAGGGCAGAAGGGACTTGGAGAAGCACTGGGCCAGTGCCTGGGTGGAGTCTGGGAGTTTCATGCCTGGGAACTCCCGGATCAGACATAATGATGCCCATTTCACAGATCTGCAAGTTCTAGGCAACTTCTTTAGTATAGTAAAACATGGTTGGTATGCTCACGGTCATAATTTCTTGTTATTAAATATAAGGCACCTGATCTAGTGCCTAGAACAGAGTAGACAGTCACTTTTGCTACCATTACTATGAATTACTATGGACTCAGCATGAGGAAATGTCAATGTCTGTTATACCATCACTCAGCAAAGCTGGTATATATATTTTAATTTCTTGATTAAGTGAGTTATTAATTATTGTGAAATTTTGTATCAAAATCAGTATGTCTGATTCACACAAGACATATAAAGTGACATAAATACTTTACATTTAAACAATGGCTGGGGGGATAAATTGGGAATTTGGGATTAACAGATACACACTACTATATGTGTATAGTCGCAAAGAGCTGGACACGACTGAGCGACTAAACTGAACTACTATAGGTAAAATAGATAAATGACAAGAGCTTATAACACAGGGAATTACATTCATATCTTGTAATAACCTACAATGGAAAGGAATCTGAAATATATACATACATATATATACAATATGAAATATTTTTGTTGCTATTGTTCAGTTACTCAGTGGTTTCCACTCTTTGCAACCCATGGACTGCAGCATGCCAGGCTTCTCTGTCCTTCACCACCTCCCAGAGTTTGTTCAAATTCATATCCATTGAGTCAGTGATGCCATCCAACCATCTCATCCTTTGCCACCCGCTTCTCCTCCTATCCTCAATCTTTCCCAGCATCCGAGTCTTTTCCACTGAGTCAGCTCTTTGCATCAGGTGGCCAAAGTATCAGATACATACATATATATACAATATGAAATATTTTTGTTGCTATTGTTCAGTTACTCAGTGGTTTCCACTCTTTGCAACCCATGGACTGCAGCATGCCAGGCTTCTCTGTCCTTCACCACCTCCCAGAGTTTGTTCAAATTCATATCCATTGAGTCAGTGATGCCATCCAACCATCTCATCCTTTGCCACCCGCTTCTCCTCCTATCCTCAATCTTTCCCAGCATCAGAGTCTTTTCCACTGAGTCAGCTCTTTGCATCAGGTGGCCAAAGTATCAGAGTTTCAGCTTCAGCATCTGTCTTTCCAGTGAATATTCAGGGTTGATTTCCTTTAGGTTTGACTGGTTTGATCTCCTTGCAGTCCAAGGGACTCTGAAGAGTCTTCTCCAGCACCACAATTCGAAAGGATCAATTCTTTGGCCCTCAGCCTTATTTATAGTCCAACTTTCAGACCTGCACGTGACTGTTGGAAAAACCACAGCTTTGACTAAACGGACCTTTGTTGGCAAAGTGACGTTTCTGCTTTTTAATATGCTGTCTAAGTTTGTCATAGCTTTTCTTTCAAGGAGCTAATTTTTTCATGACTGCAGTCACTGTCCACAGTGATTCTGAAGCCCAAGAAAATAAAGTCTGTCCTTGATGTTTCCCCATCTATTTGCCATGAAGTGATCTCTCGAAAGCAGTAACTCAGGTGATCTTTCTCCATGAAGCTCTTTGAGACATCTCCACTCATATTCCATATTTGCACATTGATTCCCCTCTCCTACAAACCAAGCCATGAGCCCCAGGTCACATTCTGTCCTCCCNACATACATATATATACAATATGAAATATTTTTGTTGCTATTGTTCAGTTACTCAGTGGTTTCCACTCTTTGCAACCCATGGACTGCAGCATGCCAGGCTTCTCTGTCCTTCACCACCTCCCAGAGTTTGTTCAAATTCATATCCATTGAGTCAGTGATGCCATCCAACCATCTCATCCTTTGCCACCCGCTTCTCCTCCTATCCTCAATCTTTCCCAGCATCAGAGTCTTTTCCACTGAGTCAGCTCTTTGCATCAGGTGGCCAAAGTATCAGAGTTTCAGCTTCAGCATCTGTCTTTCCAGTGAATATTCAGGGTTGATTTCCTTTAGGTTTGACTGGTTTGATCTCCTTGCAGTCCAAGGGACTCTGAAGAGTCTTCTCCAGCACCACAATTCGAAAGGATCAATTCTTTGGCCCTCAGCCTTATTTATAGTCCAACTTTCAGACCTGCACGTGACTGTTGGAAAAACCACAGCTTTGACTAAACGGACCTTTGTTGGCAAAGTGACGTTTCTGCTTTTTAATATGCTGTCTAAGTTTGTCATAGCTTTTCTTTCAAGGAGCTAATTTTTTCATGACTGCAGTCACTGTCCACAGTGATTCTGAAGCCCAAGAAAATAAAGTCTGTCCTTGATGTTTCCCCATCTATTTGCCATGAAGTGATCTCTCGAAAGCAGTAACTCAGGTGATCTTTCTCCATGAAGCTCTTTGAGACATCTCCACTCATATTCCATATTTGCACATTGATTCCCCTCTCCTACAAACCAAGCCATGAGCCCCAGGTCACATTCTGTCCTCCTCAGCACAGGTCACAACATTTAAGCATAAGAAACTTTTCATAAATGAACGAATGAGAGAGAGGGAGGACCATATGATTATTTCTGTCTACTTAGGGGAAGGCCTGGAGAAGGCAATGGCACCCCACTCCAGTACTCTTGCCTGGAATATCCCATGGATGGAGGAGCCTGGTAGGCTGCAGTCCATGGGGTTGCTAAGAGTCGGACATGACTGAGCGACTTCCCTTTCGCTTTTCACTTTCATGCATTGGAGAAGAAAATGGCAACCCACTCCAGTGTTCTTGCCTGGAGAATCCCAGGGACGGGGAAGCCTGGTGGGCTTCCATTTATGAGGTCGCACAGAATCGGACACAACTGAAGCGACTTAGCAGCAGCAGCAGGGGAAGGCCTGGTGTTGGAGAAGACTCTTGAGAATCCCTTGGACTGCAAGGAGATCCAACCAGTCCATCCCAAAGGAGATCAGTCCTGAGTGTCTATTGGAAAGACTGATGTTGAAGCCAAAACTCCAGTACTTTGGCCACCTGAAGCAAAGAGCTGACTCATTTGAAAAGACCCTGATGCTGGGAAAGATTGAAGGCGGGAGGAGAAGGAGTCAACAGAGGATGAGATGGTTGGATGGCATCACTGACACTTGAGTGTCATGTAGACATGTTTGAGTAAATTCCAGAAGCTGGTGATGGACAGAGGGCCTGGCATGCTGCAGTCCATGGAGTCGCAAAGAGTCAGACACGACTGAGCAACTGAAGTAAACTGAACTGAACTGAGGGGAAGGCCCCACCAGTTCTGAACTAATTGCAAAGGCATCTATTTGGTCTAATGGAAAACTAGTAAATACACCATCCAACGCCCTCATGGTCTCCATTTGCCACAGTAGGTTTCTCATAAACTAATTAACAAAACACCGCGGATCTGGGGAAGATGTGCAGAATGGCCTACCATCAATCATGGGAAGAGAAGCATAGATTCACAGGCTGGAGGGGCTGTCATCACTGGCCTTACTGATGAGAAAGTGTGTCTGGTGTCCCTTAGGCCCTTAAAATAGGCTCAGTACCCAGAGAAACTGTCTACATGCAGCCTGGCTGGTTCCCTCCCTGGCTCTTTGGCTTGTTAACACTGCTTCCTGGGTCAGGACAAACCTTCCCCACACCACTCCTCCCCCACAAACCCCCTGGCCAGCCCTGCAGTGACCACCAAGTCATCTTCAGATCAAGTTCTAATCTAGATCAGGTTTCTTCGGTCTCTGCTCTCTGGAGCTCTCTTCCTAAATGAGTGCCTCCTTCCCTATTCATTCAGGGATGGTGTGATAAAGTCTGCCTCCCACACTTGGCTGAACAGACTTGTACGCAGAAGCCGGGGTGGGGGTGGGGGTTGGCTTCAACAGTCTTTCCCTGGTGCCTGACACACAACAGGTGCTCAATAAATAATTACTGTAGCAATAAACAAACACAGCAGCTTCAATGCCAGTCTGTCACTTCACTGCAGAACTGCAAATGCTCTCTCTGCCCTCTGCACACTGAAGCTTGCCAACACTACACACTATCATTTCTCCAATTTAACAGTTATGGTAAAGAATCCACCAGCAATGCAGGAGACCTGGGTTCAATCCCTGGGTTGGGAAGGTCCCTTGGAGAAGGAAATGGCAACCCAGTCCAGTATTCTTGCCTGGGAAATCCCAGGGATAGAGGAGCCCGATGGGCTGCAATCCCTGGGGTTGAAAAAAAATCAGACACAACTTAGCAACTAAAATGATAACCAAGTAGCATACTTTCTACTGCTTTCCTTCCAATGTCTGCTTCCAAATAAGGGGAATCACTTTCACCATGTGTTATAATGAATTGATCTGTTATTACTGGATTTCCTGAAGGACAAAAATCAATATTTTGGTTCTGTGTCTATTATTGATCGTGATTTTGATGTACGTGTGCCTTCGTCTAAACTCATCATATATAATACAGAGACTTGGAAATGTTCTTGTGTTATCACTGAAAAAAGACTATAATATAAAAATAAAAGTTGGAAGGAAATACTGTCATTCTGCTGAAATAGATCAACATCTAAAGGTAATTTTAAGATGAGAAGTGGCAGCTGCTGCTACCTGAAAATTTCTGGCTCATGGGACTGATTTTTTTCTACCACATCAGGAATTACTGGGGTTAGGAAGCAGCCCCCTTTTTATTATTTTTTCCCCACAGAAGTTCCTCAGAGAATTTCTGAGGAAACAAATAAAAGAGTAAATGATATCTTCTAGTTAATCCTAAAGGAAATCAGTCCTGAATATTCACTGGAAGGACTGATGCTGAAGCTGAAACTCTAATACTTTGGCCCCCTGATGCGAAGAGCTAACTCATTGGAAAAGACCCTGATGCTGGAAAAGATTGAGGGCAGGAAGAGAAGGGGGCAACAGAGGATGAGATGGTTGGATGGCATCACTGATCCAAAGGACGTGAGTTTGAGCAAGCTCTGGGAGATAGTGGAGGACAGGGAAGCCTGTCTTGCTGCAGTCCATGGAGTTGCAAACGGTCAGACACAGCTTAGCAACCTAACAACAAAAACGTTAAAACTACCAGAGTTCTAAGCTGGGGAGGTCACCTGTGACCTAAGGCATGCATGAAACCTCTATTGAAGCTGGGGGCTGAGATGAGACCCCCACACCCACGTGGTCTCTCCATCCTCTGGAAAGCGCTGCTGCCCCTCCTTTCCCAGCTCTGTCTGTGAAGCCGGCACCCCACCCTGGAAGCTGGACAACCCAGTGGCACCACCAAAGCCTTGAGATTGCATAGACTTCAGCTTGAATCCCCATAGACCCTTTCCAGCAGCATGACCCTGTCTGTGAAGCTTTCTCAGCCTCTGTTCTTGAATTGTGAAATGGAGACAATAAAACTTAACCTCTGCGGGCTCATTAAAAGCATCCAGTTTTACATTCCTTCAACCCCCTGAGCCTTCATTATACAAAGTGCTACAGATGAAACATGCATCATGCAGATGGAGGCCCAGACGAAGAACTTGATAAAATGTTTGTGGGCAGTAAATATTTTCATCCTATTTGTCATCATTGCCTTTATTCAGATAAACTAATAACGGAACATACAGATGAACGGAGCAAGGCGCCAAGTTGTCCTGGTTCTATAGACCTGAGAGGAAAATCAGGCTCTATTTTTTTAAAAAAAGTCAGTTCTGTCCAAACTTAAATAAAAAGGGAACCCTAACAGTCTGATTTTGGAAAAGACCTTGATGCTGGGAAGGATTGGGGGCAGGAGGAGAAGGGGACGACAGAGGATGAGATGGCTGGATGGCATCACGGACTCGATGAACAGGAGTCTGAGTGAACTCCGGGAGATGGTGATGGACAGGGAGGCCTGGCATGATGCGATTCACGGGGTCGCAGAGTCAGACACGACTGAGTGACTGAACTGAACTGAACTGAACTGAACAGTCTGATTCCTGAAAACAAGATAAAGCACGCCTGATGGGAAGCAGGTACTTCACAGGTGTTCGTGGTTGGACACAATGCAAAATGATCTTTTCCTTTAGGAAAAGTACAGTAAGAGGATGAGATGGCTGGATGGCATCACGGACTCGATGAACAGGAGTCTGAGTGAACTCCGGGAGATGGTGATGGACAGGGAGGCCTGGCATGATGCGATTCACGGGGTCGCAGAGTCAGACACGACTGAGTGACTGAACTGAACTGAACTGAACTGTCTGATTCCTGAAAACAAGATAAAGCACGCCTGATGGGAAGCAGGTACTTCACAGGTGTTCGTGGTTGGACACAATGCAAAATGATCTTTTCCTTTAGTAAAAGTACAGTATAATATAGACTCTAAAAGCACCTTCCCTTAGTAATGAACTGGGTTACAGCAACTTAGGAGACCTGCCGACAGTACTTCACATCCCATTCTGGAAAGAATCCCGCTGTGGAAATAAGACTTGCCCCTCTCAGTCACACACTCTTGCCTCTCATATCCCAACTACGATGGCAATTTACTCAAAAGAGCTTAGGACTGAAGTGAATAAACTGCAGAGTCGTAGGGCATGCCACTGAATTAATGGGGCTGTACATGTTCCTTGGCCAGGAGGCGGCAGCACTCCACTGGCATCCCGCGGGTGCCCGAGTGAGACAGCCCGGGTTCCTGCCTTCAAACACTGGTCAGTCCATGCGGGGAAGCCACAGGCAAATAGGCATGACAAGCAGGGTGGTCAGGACAAAGACAGAGCCTGGCACAGCGTGTTACTCAAGATGGGACCGCAAACCTGAGCCCTGCGTCACGGCCAAGTCACATCACAGATGATAACGTGGAGTAAAATGGTATCTCATGATCTGTTAACATTTCTTACATCTCAGGCTAACACTGAAATCAAACTAGCTTGCCAGGACTCTCTACCCTTTCTCTCAGTGTTTCTTAGCCAAAAGTTGGCCTAGAAAAATAGGTTGGCGACCAACCTACTGGCCCCTCATCACCCTTCCCCCACAGAGGTGCCCACGTGCTCAGAAGTCTGACCAGGATGCATTCGCTGCTGTAAAGATGTCAAGTACCCATTATTTGCTCAGCAAAACTGAGTCAGTCTCAGTGGTTCCTTTATTTCAAGCTGCCAGAACCATTTTAACTAACATAGTAACAATCTACTTAGGAAGTTCCCGTGAGCGAAAGCAGGTAATTTTAAATACAACCTTTTAGTTTCTACAATAAGAACTGTTTGCTAAGCAGAAAAGGCAACAATACCAACTTGATTTTTCTTTTAAGCAACAGTTCTGAAGTGTAAAGAGATTATGTAAAGGTGATGTACATACTCTGCAGATTGATCAAATACTCTGCAGATACAAATTTTGGGCAGTTGAATGTTTACAGCAATGACATGGTTGACAAACCCTAACCACACTTACAGGGAAATTGTAGTCACAGGATGATAACATCTTTTATTAAATTCCTATTGCATATAAACATGAAAACGACAAGAAGAACTTTCCAAAACATGAATAATGTCTGTGTCTAGGTAGAGGAACTATCGTTTTTAGGTTTTGCATTTTTGTTTAATAAGTTTCCAGCAATTAACACCAGCAACCTTTGAAATGTGAATAAAATGTATAATCTTTTAATAGGGTAAAGTAAATAAATAAATTTTTCTCAGAACAAAACAGAGTGGGGAGGTGTGTACGTGGCTAATGCAAATACTATTGATCTGCTCTTGCCTGGAATTAATGGTGGGATAGAAGCCACGGGCTCTGCTCTGCAGGACTCCCTGTGGGAAGGCCTCTTCCAGAGTCAGGGCAGATGACAGGGCCAGATAACAGTGTTTAGCCACGTCTTTGATGTCCTCAGCCAGGATCCTGGACAGCTGAGCAGGGGAAACAAAAGAATGCTCCAGCAGCACTGGCACCACAGGCCTCGGGGTCTCCCACCCTTCAGAGCGGCTGTGTTTCCCAGGGCTGACCTCTGCTCCCCCACACATGGGCCTCATCGGCAGTGTGACCTGCAGTGTCAGAACCTCTCTCCACATTCAACCCAAGAGAAAACACTTTCTTTATTTCTTTCCTTTTTTTCCCAAACCAGCTTTGTGTCTTGATGGTCCAGCTGGTGAAAGAAACAAGCAAAAATAAAAAACAAAAAACTTTCTTCCAAAATTAAGAATCTGGGGCTTACATACCTCAGGGTATGGAGATTACAGATACATTTTGTTGAACTGTGCTTTCTACTCTTTCTCCAATGAAGACGTGTGTACTATGAAAACATTTAAAAATAATCACAGTTTTTTCCCATGTAAGCCCAAACAAGATTGCTCTGGAGTTCTGCGTGTGCTGGACACGAGTTTTGAAACAGCTGCGGAGGTCACACATCACAGGAATTGGGCGGGGGAGACCTCCCAGGAGCGGACAGCTGAGATCACCGCAGCTCAGGCAGGGCTGCGACTGACGGAAGAGACGAAGTGGGAACCTAACCCGGTCATGCCCAAGCCTTCCAGAAGGTCAACTCCACCCGCAGGTCAGCCTGCCCCAGCCTGACCTAGAACACCCAGTGTCACCACCCCTGCCTGGAAGAGGAAGCTGCCCAGCTGCACGGCAGCAACAGAACTTCAGAGGAACTCAGTCTCCCACTCAGAGTTCCCCGGCCTGACTCTTATTCCCCCCAACTGCCATCAAGTCCTAACTCCCAGGGTCCCTAAGCTGCACCCTCCTTATGGATCTCCTGACTCTAATTAGTGACAGGAGCATCTCAAATTTATTGCCTACAAACCGTAGGCACTTAACATGGCCCAATATATTTGCCTTGATAATAAAAAGCACCAATTCTGAAAAGAAATTAATGCAAAAGCAATTCAATGGAAGACAGCCTTTTCAACGAGAGGCACTGGAATAATTAGATATCAGAGGCAAAGAAGTGAATCTTAACCTAAACTTTAACTTCTATACCAAAATCAGCTCAGATTGGATCACAGACCTACACATAAAACAAAACTATAAAACTTATAGTGAAAAAAAAGCAAGAAAACAGTTTAAAATCTTCATGATCCAGGTCTAGGCAAAAAGTTTTTATATTTGAAACTAAAAGCATAACCATTAAAATGATAAGCTGATACACTGGACTTCTTCAAAATTTAAAAAGTTTTTGTTCTGCAAAAACTCCTGTTGAGAAAATTAAAAGATAAGCTATAGAATAGAAGAAAGTATTTGCAAACCACATATCCAACAAAAAACTAGCACCTGTCACATTTTTTAACTCCCTGCTGCTGCTGCTGCTGCTGCTAAGTCGCTTCAGTTGTGTCCGACTCTGTGTGACCCCATAGACGGTAGCCCACCAGGCTCCCCCGTCCCTGGGATTCTCCAGGCAAGAACACTGGAGTGGGTTCCATTTCCTTCTCCAGTGCATGAAAGTGAGAAGTCAAAGTGAAGTTGCTCAGTCGTGTCCGACTCTTACTGAATAGTTTTAAAAATCCAGTTAGGAAATGGGCAAAAGACATAAAGAGACATTTTACCAAAGAGAATAATTAGAAAGCATGTAAGTCATGAAAACATGTTCAGCATCATTAGCCAATAGGAAAATACAAATTAAACCCATAATAACATATCACAATACAACCATCAGACGTCTAAAATAACAAAGTGACAATACCACGTGTTGCCAAGGGTACAGAGAAGCTGGATATTTACTCGTTGCTGGTGGGAAACTGTATAGCTGTTCTAGAAAACTGCTGTGCAGTTTCTTATAAAGTTAAACCTGTAACTAGCATAAGAACTAGTCATTGCACTCTCGGATAGTTGTCCCACAGAAATTAAAATTTATGTTTACACAAAACCTTGTGCACAAATGTCAATACCAGCTTTACTCATAATAGCCCCAAACCAGAAAAAAATTGGATATCCTTTAATGGATACACTGTGGTTATGTTCAGAGCTTGGAGTACAACTCACTAATAAAAAGGAATGAATTACCTTTTTACATTTATTTTATTCAAGTATACTTAAGTAACAGTGTTAATTTCTGCTGTATAGCAAGGTGACTCAGTTATACGTCTACACATTCTTTTTCATTTCTTTTCCGTTATGGTTTATGGAAGCTATAGAAATCATAATGCCTAATTCTCTAGACAAAACCAACAGAAATCTTAGTAAAAGAAAAGGCCAAATAAAGATTCTGGGGGGACCCCCACAAAAGCCTATGAAAAAAATGCAAGTTCTCAGAAAGAAACAAGGGAGATGCTAGAAAGGAAAAAGGCAGAATGTTTATCCTGAAATATGGGTATTCCCCTGACCAGCCCCGGGCCCGAGAAAGGGAGACTGAATGATAGACAAATGAAAAAAGTCCAAGTAGAAATTAACTTGAAACAGATGATAGAATGAACAAAACATTTCTCTTCTTTTGGTGCTAAGTCTGGCTTCACAGTTGTATAGCTTTGTGGTCAGATAGATGTGTAATCAAACCTTGGGACAGCATCTTATCTCTATATGACCTGGATCAAGTTCCTGAACCAAGTTTCTGGACTAGGTTTTCCCACATATAAAATGAGAATGCAGTACTACACCTCATGGGCACCAGCAGCCCAACCCAGAACCCGGCCAGAAGAGCCACATAAAACTCTTGTGAAACTCTTACGATGTGGTAATGCAACCAAACCCAATGGAGAACAGAATGAGAGTGACTAACTTTGCTGGACCCTGTTTCTGCTATCTTAATGTCTTTGAGTAACGAAAAGGCATTTAAGTTTTAAATTTTACAAGATGTGCCAGAATTAGCTACTTGAATCCATTCCCAGGGTCACTCTGTGGGCTTCCATTTTCTTGTTTCTAATCCCTGATTCACAGGATCACCTCTGGGTGTCAAAACTGCAAAAGAAATGCAACAGGATGGCCATCTGCAGAATCACTGTCAGAGTGAATGTGGGTGGAGAGAAATGCACAGAAACACACAGAGATCACCCCTCACCACCTAAGAGATAAGAGTTTGAGGATCTGGTCCCACTTTTGCAACTGACCAGATTTGTAGTAGCTTCTCAATCTAAAACATAGAAACAATAGATTCTACAGAGCAAAGAAGTCCTAGTAAACTGAAGGCCCAGATGGGTCTCCTGATATGTTACTCCTAAACTGAGTCACATTCAAGTCTAACAGAAGACAAGAATGTCAAGTGGGAAGCAGAGGCACAGAATTGTTTCTCAGGCCAGAAGCAGAGACCATGAATCAGAACCCTTCGTAAAGGATGGTCTATATGTGTGCTTTCAGCATTAAAATAAACCAGTACCTTTAAGAAATGTATGAATAACGGTGGGAAATCTTATTAGTGTGGCAGGGAATTTGTCAGATGGTTCCAATCCAGGAGTGCTTGCTTTCTGAAGGACTTAGCAATTTTTGTGTGCTGTTTCCAGTCCAAAACTACCTACCAACAATCCACAGACTCTACAGGTAAGTACCCTGCCCTGGGCTGTACACAGTTATACACTCAGTCTGTGCCAGGAACAAAAAAATCACTGACAACAATACAGTCATGTCTATGTGTTCCCGCCCCACCTGCTACAGAATAAGAGTCCCACTCCTCCTCTAAGCCCTCCAAACCAGTGCTGGGAGAGCCTGTGTGCAATTGCAAACCAACCCTAAAGCTGCAGGCTCCAAAACTGAGCTCACCTGAGGAGGCAATCTTTGGAGTGTGCCCTAGACTGAAGACTTGTGTCCCCCTAAAATTCACATATGAAAGCCCTGCTTCTCAGTGTGGCTGAATTTGAAGAAAGAGCCTAAAAGGAGGTAATTAAGGTGAAGTGAGGTCATAACAGTGGGGCCCTAATCAATAGGGTTAGTGTCTTTATTAGAAAAAGACAGCAGAGGATGCTCTCTCTACCCTCAAAGAGGAGAGGAGGAATGACCATGTGAGAACACAGCAAGAAGTTGGCCACCTGCAAGCCAGGAAGAAAGCTTTCACCAGAAACCAAATCAAGTAGAATTTTGATCTTGAATTTCTAGCCACCAGCATTGTGAGAAATAAATTTCCGCTGTTTAAGCTACTCAGTTTATGGTATTTTGTTATGACAGCCCAAGCTATTACAGGGCAGTGCAAGCAAGAAATATTGAATCTTTACTATTATGTATCTCTTGCTTTAAAAATCATAAGTACTTTAAAAATGCATTGACCCTGGCACCCGCCACCCCCAATGCAGGTGTCACATACAGCAGGTAATGCATCATGAAGAAAGAATGGGCATCCCACAACTCAAACACACCTCTCCACCTAGTCTCCATGGACTGCAACATGTTATAGCTTATATGTGGCCACCTTGTGATCTTAGATAACAGCACCTTTACCATATTTTCTATGAAAATGAAAATCACAGCACAGAGGTTCATTGCCAGGCTTACCGCTAAAATGTAAGTTACATCAGGGCAGGAATTGCCTCTTTTGTTCACTACTGTATCTTCAGCACTTAGACAGTACTTGACACAAAATATCATCTCAATAAATATTTATATATTAAATGTTGTTGTTGTCATTTATTTGCTAAGTCATCTCCTACTCTTTTGCAACCCCATGGACTGTAGCCCACCAGGCTCCTCTGTCCATGGGATTTCCCAGGCAAGAATACTGGAGTGGGTTGCCATTTCCTTTTCTAGGAGTTCTTCCCAACCCAGGGATCAAACTCATGTTTCCTGCATTGGCAGGTGGGTTCTCTACCACTGAGTCACCAGGAAGGCCTATGAGTTAAATAACTGATGGGATTTTGTTGCTGAAACACCTGTTGCCTTTATAGACCACCAATGCCAACAGATTTAAAATTTTTGGAAACAACTTTCTAACCTTGTTTTTAATTTTTACAAATGAAGAAATTAATGAGTTTTTCATTTATTTTGTTAAAATACAAAATTTCAAAATGTACCAATTAGTTCATATCAAGGAACAGATATTTAGGTAATTTCCTTAAAATACTTTTTACCTGGTAGATGCCCAAGGATTGCAGTGGCTATAATGATTATTATTTAATATTATTCAGCTAATTCTTGTGCCCAAAAGCAGTGGAATGCAATGTAGTTACCAACCAATGAGATACTCTTATATGCATGAGCTCCTTGTTTTACTCTTCTCTGGGTTGCCCTCCATGCATCTCTCCAGAAGACATTGCTAAGAACATAATAAATACTTTCATTTGACGGATTCGAAACTAACTGACCTTTTGGCTCAAATTCTCCTCCTACACTGCAGTCAAGACCTCAAAATAGAACCCTTAATAGCTCTCCAATTGTTTCTACCAGTATTGGGCTTGGCTCTGTGCAGAGTTCTGTAAGTTCCCTAAAGAACAAAGCTCATTCATTCCTCAAATATTTACTGAGCACATACTGTGGGCCAGCCATTGTGCTGGGTGCTGGGTGCTGGGTGCTGGAGCAGGATGATGAGCAAGGCAGACTTGATCCTTCACAGCACTTACCATGTGCCATGTGGGAGATAAGACATCAAACAAGGAATATGGAATTGCAAATCTCGTGTGTCCCATGAAGTGGTTTTCAACCTTTTCTTATTTTTTGAAATGAAATTGCCTACATATACGTCAGTTCAGACAGATTTTATCTGATAACTTCCTTTCCAAATCTTTTTGAGTCAAGAACTATAACTATCAGTCAGAGTTCCTGATCAACAAAAGATCTCACAGTCACCCCACGGTTAAGATCACTCTGCACAAAGGGGAGAAAATGACACAGGACTGAGTTATCAAACTCAGTGATGGATAAATGCATAATTTCCAGCAGGTTTTTGCTTCTGTGTGTGGGGGGGGGTCGGGGGGGGGGG
>SJXQ01011390.1:391395-508089 GCA_006408695.1 Aepyceros melampus
GGGCCGGCGGTGGGCTCGGCCGCCCCAGGACCCCGCTGGGGAAGGGCAGCGGCGAGGGCGGCGCGGAGGATGCAGCCGGGAGGCGTCGGGCCAGGGGAGGAGGTTCGAGGACCGGAGCGGCGCTCGGCGCCCGCCTGCCGATCCGGGTCCTCGCCCCGCCGAGGACGCGGCGCCCCCGGCCCGAGCCGGGCCCCCTCGCCCTGCCCCTGCGCCCTCCTCGCCGAAGTCCGACCTCCCCACCTGCCGGGCCTGGCAGCGGACCAGGGGGCGCCGCCGGCTTTCTTCTCCGATCTCCCCCGGGGAGTCCTCCGGCAGCTTCCCCGTTCCGCCCCCAGCACACCGCCCACCGTCCCGCGGGGCCACACTGGGAGCCCCTCCGGCCCCCGGAGGCTGAGTAGGGGCGAGAGCCTGGACAGACGTTGGGAGAAGCCTCGGAGAACACAGATCGTTTTGTCGCTTGGGACCCAGGCGCCCAGTGGCGAGGCGACCAGGCAAGTCTGAGAGGCGGCAGGAGCGGAGCCCAGGCTTCCCAGAGGCTCCCCACCGAGGACCCCGTCCCCCGGACTGAGCCCGGCGGAGGGCCACGTCGGTCAGGGCCCGAGGCGCCGTCCTGGGCGCCGGTGGTACCGGCTCCCCGCGCCCTTCTCTCTGCCAACGGCTCAAAGCAGAGCATGGGGAACTAGGGTCCCCAACGGCCAGCGGCCCACCTGAGCCTGGGAGGCTCTCACCAGGGAACCTGTCTGACGCCAGCAGAAGAGAAAACTTTTGAAATGCCAGACACTTGCGTGTGGAGCCTTCCCTGGCCCCAGGGTCGGGTAGAATGAATGAAAGGAAGGAAGGAACCCACGAACCTCCAAGAAATCTCTGCAGACCTCTCCCGGGAGACTGGTGCTGATGTAGCCCGAGGGATGAGCAAAGGACAGGAGTAAAACTCCAGATTTCTTTTATCTTTTTAAGCCAAAAGAGGGGCCCCTGTGACTTCAGGAACCTGCGTGCCTGGCACAGAGGTAGAGTCAAAGACCGCCCTGAAACCTCGGGGGCACTCACCCCTACGACTCCCACCGTGGCCTTGGGCCAGTCTGAAACTGTCCTTAAGGATGGGGAAGACAGCCACAGCTCACTGAGCTGAATCATTATATTCAGGGAGGGAATGAGGGTCTGGCCCCCAGCCAGTGCCAGCACTCCAGGTTCTGGGCAAAAATACTGCCTTAATCTCTGTCGATTTCCTGTCCTCTGGTTAACAGTGCCATCACTTTTCTTATTATAAAATATTTCAGAGGCACGCTAGAGAGAGTAAGTTCGTCAGCCCCTCCGTGCGTGCCCAAGAACCAGCTAACCCTAACCTCTTGCCATACTTAATTCAGATTTTCTCCTAAGAAATAAATATCACAATACAGTTAAAGCCCCTGGACAGCCCTCCCTGGTCCCAGTTCTCTCCCGAATTAGCATCCCCAGGACCCGTTTTCATACCATTGCTACATACGCACGTGTTCATGTTACCACTACATATACATGTGTCCAAACAGAACATGTTTACCAGTTTTACAGCTTTCTGGGTGTTATGTTCTGCATTTTGTTATTTAACCCAGTTCGTTTTATGCTGTTTCACTCAATGTTATGCTTAAGGGCCAGCTTATCATACAAATGTTGTTCAGTCACTAAGATGTGTCCAACTCTCTGCAGCCCCGTACACTGTAGCCCAGCAAGTGCTTCTGTCCATGGGGTTTCCCAGGCAAGAATACTGGAGTGGGTTGCCACACCCTCCTCCAGAGATTTTCCCCACCCAGGGATCAAACCCCACACCTTCTACTTGACAGGTGGATTCTTAACCCCTGCACCACCTAGGAAGCCTGCCATACATATAATCCTAGGCTCTCCATTTTAACTGCTGGAATCAGTTTCACTGCATGAATGGCTTGATTTATGTAGACATTTTTCTGTTGATCGATGTTTGAGTTGATCAGTTTTTCATGATTAAAAATAAGATTGTTGTGGGACTTCCCTGGCAGTTCAGTGGTTAAGACTCCATGCTTCTACTGAAGGGGCCACAGGTTCAATCCCTGGTTGAGAAACTAAGATGCCACGTACCACATGACCACACACACACACACACACACACACACACACACAAACACAAGAAAGAAAAGAAATAAGACTGCAATGGACATTCTCAACTGCATTTGTGTTTCTACGGAATGCACTGTTTTTCAACCACTGCAGTAAAAACATGTGTTGAATAACTGTGTTAATCTTAACTAATATGATTCTATGGTGTAGCTTACTTAGTGCAATTGCTAAATGAATCATCACTACACTTAACTTTTTTTTCCCTTGCATTTTGACAGCTTAAATTCTATCAAGCAAATAAAATTCTACAGAACAAGCTCAGGAAACCATTTATTGAAGGGTTAAAGGAAATATTTTAGGCTTTAGGCCAGCCAGGAGGCAAAATTCACACTATTTGATTGTATAAGTACTTGTACAACCGTTTAAAGTATAATCTTTTAAAAATGTGAAGACCATTCTTACCTCATGGGTCTCAAAAAAAGATACCCTTGCCCACAAAAAAGCCAGACAGCAGAACAGATTTAACCCATGGACCATAGTTTGCCTAACCACCATTATGTGAAAGTCATTCAAAAAATGCATGCCTTTCCTTGAAAACCAACATTAAAAAGGAAGTCAGTTTTAAAGATTTTTTTGGATGTGGACCATTTTTAAAGTCACTAAATTAGTTACAATACTGTCTATGTTGTTTGTTTTCTGGTTTTGTGGCCATGAGACATGTAGGAGGCCAGCTCCATAACCAGAAATCAAACCCACACCCTCTGCACTGGAAGGCAAATTTCCAACCACTGGACTGCCAGGGAAGTCCCCAGGAAGTCACTTTTAATAAAGACAAAAATATTTGATTCACCAGAAGAATCTAAGTGAATATGAGATTCCTGCTGGGGAAAAATTCTTCGGACGCTGTCCCATGCCTCAGCTGATTGACACAATGACTTTGAGGAAACCACTGAATCCTATTTTTTAAATCTACAATAAATTCTAGAAATGGAAATACTCTACAAATTAAGAATTAGATAAGAAATGACACTCAATGAATGTGTTTTATTTTTTGTTGTGTATTTTTTTCCTGCCTGATGAATCAATCATCCCTCTGCTTCTAGTTCATTGATTTAAATACGAGCACACAAATACAAATAATTAGCTTTTTCTTCCTGAAATGAACCTGACCTACTGATTTTGTCTTTACTGAACTTGAACTAAAACTTGAAAACAGTAATTTCAAGAAATTTTCTCACGTGAGGGGACTCAACCTAGTTTAAAATGTTGACAAAAACAGGACCAAACTATAAAACTGTGGTGGCCAACCTCA
The DNA here is from genome assembly GCA_006408695.1 of Aepyceros melampus. Classification (NCBI taxonomy): domain Eukaryota; kingdom Metazoa; phylum Chordata; class Mammalia; order Artiodactyla; family Bovidae; genus Aepyceros; species Aepyceros melampus. Next base: position 394,775 of record SJXQ01011390.1, read on the forward strand.
GACTTACAAAGGCACTGTCAGTCTCTGGGCTCATTCAGTAAGCAGGGTTCACGGAGGCCATGGGGTCAGGAAGGCAATTAGACATGGCTTCTGGGCATATTTTTTCTTTCACCAGTATTTATCCTAAAGAATCACGCACACAGTCTTCTCTCCGTCTCACACACATGCTCACAATCATGTCCCCTTTATATGTCTGCGCTTGTGCTGCACACATGTACTCCTTACAAACATATCTGCTTCCTTAAATGTATGTACTGCACACACTTCAAATATGCACGTGGCTCTTCTTCACATACATACGTCTCTCACGTGTGTTTCTTTCCACCAACACTAAAGACTTCTCTTTCTTCCTCTCTCTCTTCTCTCTTACACACTTGTCACACAAACATCTCTCCCCTTAGCACATACATTCTCCTTACTCCCATATCTGTTTCTTGCAAATCCAACTCTTCTCTAGTTTTTCTAACATACACATATTTTCACATGACTGCACCCAGACCCAAATGCATTCTCTCATGGGTTTTCATAGATATGTATATTTGCTTATCTTAGTTCAGTTCAGTTCAGTCGCTCAGTCGTGTCCGACTCTGTGACCCCATGGACTGCAGCATGCCAGGCTTCCCTGTCCATCACCAACTCCTGGAGTACTCAAACTCATGTCCATTAAGTCAGTGATGCCATCCAACTATCTCATCACACATACAAATATTACACCATCTCCTTGATTTCCTGCCTAAGCACAGGTTCCTCTTTTCACCTCCATCACAGCAGCGCAGTTAAAATGCCACAGAGTTAAGAGTTGGCTGGAGCCTTTAGCAGCTCCCATTTGTGTGCGTCAAGCAATATAGAGTTACTTATTGTTAGCTTACCGCTTGTTTCCATATGAAAAGGATTTCTGCATGGCTTTCTGTACATCAAGTTTATTCACTTTTGATAAATATCTGTAAAGTATAATTCAGTTTACAGTGTTAGCTCTCACTTTCTGTGGAGCAAATATTTCTCTAGCCTATTAAATGCTTAAACTCAGCTCACTTAAATTCTCCCAAAATGTGAGGGGGGGGTGGGGTATATTGGTTTTCTTGAGCTACCATTACAGAAATACTACAAGCTGAGAGGCTTAAACGACAGAAATATATGGTCCACAGCTCTGGAGGCTAGAAGCCCAAAACCCAGGTGTCAGTGGGGTTGGTTCTTTCTGAGGGTGGTGCAAGAAGGATCTGTTCCAGGCCTTTCTCTCTGACTCCCATGGCTGTCTTCCCTCTAGGTATGTCAGTGTCCAAAATGTCCTTCTTATAAGGACACCAATCATATTGGCTTAGGGCCCACCTTAGCGACCTTGTTTTAGTTTGATCATCTCAGTAAAAACCTTCTCTCCAAATAAAGTCACATTCTAAAGTACTGGGGTCTAGGACCTCAGTGTATGAATTTGGAAGGAGGCAGGAATGGGGAATGCAATTCAGTCCCTAACAGTAGGATTTGACTTGTTTCTACAGGTGGTTCACACCAGAGATGCTGAACTTCACCTGGACCAATGATGCAGCTGAGACCTAGATGTGGCACTTGCTCATTTGAAACTTCAGACTCCAACTGCATCCCACACTCTCCACCTCCATTTTACCAGGAACATTATTGTTGTTGTTCAGTCTCCCAGTCGTGTCCAGTTCTTTGGGACCCCATGGACTGCAGCACGCCAGGCTTCCCTGTCCATCACCAACTCCCACAGCTTGCTCAACTCATGTCCATCGAGTCAGTGATGCCATCCAACCATTCTTATCCTCTGTCTTCCTCTTCTCCTCCTGCCTTCAGTTTTTTCCAACATCAGGGTCTTTTCCAATAAGTCAGTTCTTCCCATCAGATAGACAAAGTATTGAAGTGTCAGCTTCAGCATCAGTCCTTCCAATGAATATTCAGGACTGATTTCCTTTAGGATTTAGCAAGGTTGAATCTCCTTGCAGTCCAAGGGATTCTCAAGAGTCTTCTCTAACACCATAGTTCAGAAGCATCAATTCTTCGGCACTCAACTTTCTTTATAGTCCAACTCTCATATCCATACATGACTACTGGAAAAACCATAGCTTTGACTAGACTGACCTTTGTTGGCAAAGTAATGTCTCTACTTTTTAATATGCTATCTAGACTGGTCATAGCTTTGCTTTCAAGGAGCAAGTGTCTTTTTAATTTCATGGCTACAGTCACCATCTGCAGTGATTTTGGAGCCGCAAGAAAATAGTCTGTTACTGTTTCCATTGTTTCCCCATCTATTTTCCATGAAGTGATGGGACCCTATGCCATGATCTTCGTTTTCTGAATGTTGAGTTTTAAGCCAACTTTTTCACTCTCCTCTTTCACCTTCATCAGGAGGCTCTTTAGTTCTTCACTTTCTGCCATAAGGGTGGTATCATCTGCATATCTGAAGTTATTGATATTTCTCCCGACAATCTTGATTCCAGCTTGTGCTTCATCCAGTACAGCGTTTCTCATGATGTACTCTGCATATAAGTTAAATAAGCAGGGTGACAATACACAGCCTTGATGTACTCATTTCCCAATTTGGAACCAGTTTGTTTTTCCATGAGTGGTTCTAACTGTTGCTTCTTGACCTGCATACAGATATCTCGGGAGGCAGGTCAGGTGGTCTGGTATTCCCATCTCTTTCAGAATTTTCCACAGTTTGTTGTGATCCACACAGTCAGAGGCTTTGGCATAGTCAATAAAGCAGAAATAGATGTTTTTCTGGAACTCTCTTGCTTTTTCATGATCCAGCGGATGTTGGCAATTTGATCTCTGGTTCCTCCACCTTTTCTAAATTCAGCTTGAACATCTGGAAGTTCATTGTTCACATACTGTTGAAGCCTGGCTTGGAGAATTTTGAACATTACTTTGCTTGCCTGTGAGGTGGACATGCTGCTGCTGCTGCTGCTGCTGCTGCGAAGTAACTTCAGTCGTGACCGACTCTGTGCAATCCCAGAGATGGCAGCCCACCAGGCTCCCCCATCCCTGGGATTCTCCAGGAAAGAATATTGGAGTGGGTTGCTATTTCCTTCTCCAATGCATGAAAGTGAAAACTGAAAGTGAAGCCGCTCAGTCATGTCTGACTCTTAGCGACCCCATGGACTGCAGCCTACCAGGCACCTCCGTCCATGGGATTTTCCAGGCAAGAGTGCTGGAGTGGGTTGCCATTGCCTTCTGCTGCTGCTGCTGCTGCTAAGTTGCTTCAGTCGTGTCCGACTCTATGCGACCCCATAGACGGCAGCCCACCAGGCTCCCCCGTCCCTGGGATCCTCCAGGCAAGAACACTGGAGTGGGTTGCCATTGCCTTCTAGACCACTCCAAATTCAGAGATCCTACTCACTGCGCTCCCTAAGGTGAAAGTGCTCCACCTGGTGGAATGTCAAAGCACTACATGTCAGCAAAGGGTAGCCTTGCTTGTAACAAGGCAGCTAGCACTGTGGTATCAAATATCAGATAAACAAAGGAAAAGAAACAGAGAGGCAGAACAAATTTGGTGTAACCAGTGTATTTCATAGCGATAGTGCATGGGAGGTGAACTTTTGAGTCGAACACATTTAGCAATAACACATCAGCAAACAAACTAAATTTAATTCGTATAGAAAAATTCAGGTGGAATAAAATGTAGTTCAGCTTTCATGGGACCCTAATACTCTGGCTGCAACATAGCACACACTAGCAATGTAACCACTGACCCTTCATAACCAGAAAGGATAAAATTATATAAAAGTTTGATGTAGAAGATCCTTTGTCTGATAATATGTATGAAATAAATCACCTGCCAACTGTGAAACAAGATTTAAGGGCCCCCTTCATAATCCCAAATGGCCTTTACAGAACGAAATTATGTAAGACTGAATAAATGCAAAGAATGTCAACGACACCATAGCCATCACATTTAACCTGGGCTTCCCTGGCAGCTCAGATGGCAAAGAATCCACCTGCAATGCAGGAGACTTGCGTTCAGTCCCTGGGTCGGAAAGATCCCCTGGAGGAGGGCAGGGCTACCCACCCCAGTATTCTTGCCTGGAGAATCCCCATGGACAGAGGAGCCTGGCGGGCTATAGTCCATGGGGTCGCAAGGAGTTGGACACAACTGAGCAACTAAGCACACACATTCTCTTTTTCCCCAAAAAACTCCTCTTGGGAGTTCATTCTTCTAGGAACGTAATAGTGTAACCATGGAATTCTCCAGGCAAGAATGCTGGAGTGGGTAGCCATTCCCTTTCCAGGGGATCTTCCCGACCCAGGGATCAAGCCCAGGTCTCCTGCATAGCAGATCTGTAATGGCAGATTCTTTATTATCTGAGCCACCAGGGAAGCCCCTATAGCAGACTAATGTATAGCAGATCTGGGTTATTGGGATGTGTTCCCAAATTCATACGTATATCTCACCAACATGTCAGCCTTTTAGTCAAAATGACTGGAAAAAACTTTGACAGCATCTGCAAAGAAACATTCGTGTTCTAGCAGTTGATAGCCTCTTGATGTAGTTTCTTACTATCCTGAAGAATAATGATGCTTTTGTTGAAGTAATGTATTAAGACAGGAAGCAATGCTGCTTCTTAAAGGCCAAGTGAAAATTGATTTGTCATATTTTCCCACCTTAGCTCTTGCTAAAGGGGAGGTAAATTGATTCAGCTTCTTTGCAGGGTAATTTGACCATCTATCAAAATCACCTCTGGCCTCATCATTCACTGCTAGGTATCTATCTTTTGGATTACTCCCACCTATGTGAAAGAAAGGCTGAATGAGGTTGCTCTGTATTCGGTGTTGTTTATGGTTGGAAGTATCGGAAATAACCCAAATGTTTCGACTCAGAGAAGGCTTGGGTGATTTATAGCACATATACACATATAATACTCTGTAGACATTAAAAAAAATAAGAGTAAGGAAAACTTTCATTGGGCTGTTAGGGAACATTCTGCAAGATATTTTGGTAGGTTCAAAAAAATTGAGAAATAGTATGATTTACCAGTGTTCAAATAAGAGTCAAGGAAGAAACATAGATGTCTATTTATGCATAAAATATCTCTGCAAGAATCCATACAAAACCAGTGTAATAGCCTCAAAGAGAGGACTTTACTACTGAGAGACAGGTGTGGAAGGGACATTCTTGTTTACTCTTTGGTACTTTTTGAATTTTGAGTCATACAAATGAAACTCTTCAAAAAATTAAGTTTTTTTCTGCTTAATTTTCATCAAGTAAAATTTCTCAAAGGTCTAGTGATGTTTTTGAACTGTTTTGAACTGAAACCAATGTGGTTATTCTCTAATATTTGGCAGCTTTCTTTTCTTTTAAGGGAAGGTATTGTAATTTATCTTTTTCATTATAAAAATGATATGTAACTACCTAATAAAACAAAGAGTTTCAAGCTTACTGATTGTATTTCTCCTTCCAACACAATTAATACAAATGGCTTTTACAATAGCACAATTCATAACACAATTAATAAAATGAATGTTCTTTTCCCCAAATGAAACTAATGTACATCTATAATACTCAAGACCTACCATGAACACTAGTATCATTCATCATAAAATTTGGTAGAAGGAAAAAGTTGCTAAACTCATCAATAATCTGATAATGCCAAATTAAACGAAAATCCATTGTAAGGTACGCTTCGAAGATTTAAGACAAAATACTACCTCTATATTTTAGGTTGTCATGTTTTGCTTTAGTACTTACATTTCAAAATCAACATGGCAAAGACAACATTTTTCCCAAATGCTATTTATGTAATATACCTACCGGTGGTAAAAGATTACTAAGGACATCAGTCCATATTGTGGGCCCGTCAGACAACACAGGGGATGAGGCTGGGGTGCTAGCAGCATCTAGGGGTTCAGGGAACCCTTTCTGGGGGAAGAAGGTGTAAAATAAGGAAGAAACACTTGCTAGGGGAAGCATCAAAAGGATAATGAGCTTGCAAAGAAAACAATATGTGAGAAGATTCAGCAGTGAGGGCAGGCTTTCAAGGAATTGAAGGAAGATTACTGTGACTGCACCAGAGAAAACGATGCACAGAATGGCTCTGATAAGATGCTGGGGACCCCTGAGTCCCCACAACCCAACCCTGGCCTCCCTCCAAAAGTCTGTCTCCTCCTGGAGACAGCCGGGCAGGCAAATGACCAGTGCCCAGAGGAAAATCGAAGGCAATGGCACCCCACTCCAGTACTTTTGCCTGGAAAAATCCCATGGAAAAGCCTGGTAGGCTGCAGTCCATGGAGTCGCTAAGAGTCGGACACTACTGAGCGACTTTACTTTCATTTTTCACTTTCATGCATTGGAGAAGGAAATGGCAACCCACTCCAGTGTTCTTGCCTGGAGATACCCAGGGACGAGGGAGCCTGGTGAGCTGCTGTCTATGGGGTCGCACAGAGTCGGACATGACTGAAGCTACTTAGCAGCAGCAGCAGCAGAGGAAAATATTAACCTGGAGCATAATACACTCAAAGTACACAGACTGATTTTAAGCAGAGGAGTGATGATCTCAGATCCACACTTTAGAAAGAGTTCTCCTGCTATGTGAGGTCAACAGCCACCCCCTAAAAGGCAGCTGTTTAATTTGACAGAGTATAGAGTGCCTTGTAGATGGAAGGACGGGGGGATGAATTAGGAAGCAGTTAAAATAGTTCTGGAACAATGACAGTGAGGGCAGTGGTGGGGCAGTGGGAGTTAGGAGGAGGGAAGAGCTGAAACCCTTGGGGGGCTGGAACTGACAAGCTGGCGTGCCCACCGTCCCTCCCCTTTGTGGCTTCCTCATTGGAGTTCACCCAGGCGTAGAGCTATAGCTCATCTTTCCCACAGCTCTTTTTTGACAGGCTTTCAGGGGATTTGCCCTTGTGGGTGTATTTAACTGCAGGCTTACTTTTTTGTTTCCTTTTCTGAAGCAGGAGGCAAATACTGTTGCTAAGTGGAGAGACTGAATCCGTGCATCTGGACCAATGAAAGCTTTCGTGGGCCAGCAACTTCTCGGGAGCTCTCAGGAAGGCTTGTCAAGTTCTGAACAAAACAGAACAAAAAGTCAGCGCCTGGTTCTTTGTTCCATTTGATGTCATTTGAGACCCATTTTTAGTCTCTGGAGTAGGGAGCTTTGAGACTTGGTTAGAGACAGCGCCTGTGAAATTAGGAAGTTTGCACTACCATTGAAGATGGATTCAACGCAGCAGGAACTGGACGTCCTTTATCTCTAATACAGCAGAACTGCAGGTAGGTTTACCCTGTTTACAAATACAGAAACTGAGTATCCTACAGGTTAAGATGCTTGCCAGCAAGTCTGATGAGGGCTGCAGGACTCACTCCAGCCCAGGACTGCCTGTGCCTCCTTCCATCCCACCTCTCCCCTTTCAGCATCCTTCCATCTCTAGAATAATCCTCTCCGGCTACATGTTTGTCCTGACACTGCATCACCTCCCTAAAAAAAGGTACTGATCTGGAAAGTAGAAGACCAGAAATCATCTTTTTTATGGTGATTATTGAATAAAAGATTCTTAAAATTCTAGAGTGCTTTAGAATTTTCAGAATTTCATGCACATGATTTCATGTCATCCCATAATAACACTTTCCCCCTCAACCCTTTTTTTTTCCCTTCCCCTTCCCTCTCACCACCAGTAATCACTAGTTTGCTCTCTATATCTGTGAATCTGCTTCTTCTTTTTAGACACTAGTTTGTCATATTTTTTGGATTTTACGTACAACTGACATCATACAGTTTATATCATAAAATTGTCTTTGTCTAATTTATTTAACTTAGCTTAATACCCTGTAAAGCCATCCATGTTACTATAAATGGCAAGATTTCATCCTTTTTTATGGCTGAGTAATATTCCATTGTGTGTGTGTGTGTGTGTTGTGTGTGTGTGTGTGTGTACACTACATCTTCTTTATCCATTCATCTATTGAGGGACCCTTAGGTTGCCTCCACATCTTGGCAATTGTAAATAGTGCTGCTATGAACACTGGGAGGCTCATACCTTTGAGAGTCAATGTTTTTGTTCTTTTTGGTTGTATCCGGGAGTGGAATTGCTGGGTCGCATGGTAGTTCTAGTTTTAGGTTTTTGAAAAACTTCCTCATATTGCTTCCCACAGTGGCCGCACCAATTTATATTCCCACCAACAGTGTACCAGGGTTCTCATTTCTCCACATTCTCACCAGCATTTTTAACTTGTGTTCTTTTCTGAAGATAACCATACTGACAGATGTGAGGTTCTATCTTATTGTGGTTTTGATTTTTTCCCTGATGATTAATATGTTAAGCATCTTTTCATATGCCTATTGGTCATCTGTATTTCCTCTTTGGAAAAATGTCTGTTTGGTTCTTCTGCCCATTATTTAATCATCAGTTCAGTTCAGTTGCTCAGTTGTGTCCAACTCTTTTCGACCCCATGAATCGCAGCACGCCAGGCCTCCCTGTCCATCACCAACTCCTGGAGCTCACTCAGACTCACGTACATCGAGTCAGTGATGCCATCCAGCCATCTCATCCTCGGTCGTCCCCTTCTCCTCCTGCCCCCAATCCCTCCCAGCATCAGAGTCTTTTCCAATGAGTCAACTCTTCGTATGAGGTGGCCAAAGTACTGGAGTTTCAGCTTTAGCATCATTCCTTCCAAAGAAATCCCAGGGTTGATCTCCTTCAGAATGGACTGGTTGGATCTCCTTGCAGTCCAAGGGACTCTCAAGAGTCTTCTCCAACACCACAGTTCAAAAGCATCAATTCTTTGGCACTCAGCCTTCTTCACAGTCCAACTCTCACATCCATACATGACCACAGGAAAAACCATAGCCTTGACTAGACGGACCTTAGTCGGCAAAGTAATGTCTCTGCTTTTGAATATACTATCTAGGTTGGTCATAACTTTTCTTCCAAGGAGTAAGCGTCTTTTAATTTCATGGCTGCAGTCACCATCTGCAGTGATTTTGGAGCCCAAAAAAACAAAGTCTGACACTGTTTCTACTGTTTCCCCATCTATTTCCCATGAAGTGATGGGACCAGATGCCATGATCTTCGTTTTCTGAATGTTGAGCTTTAAGCCAACTTTTTCACTCTCCTCTTTCACTTTCAACAAGAGGCTTTTTAGTTCCTCTTCACTTTCTGCCATAAGGGTGGTGTCATCTGCATATCTGAGGTGATTGATATTTCTCCCGGCAATCTTGATTCCAGCTTGTGTTTCGTTCAGTCCAGCATTTCTCATGATGTACTCTGCATATAAGTTAAATAAGCAGTTAAATATACAGCCTTGACGTACTCCTTTTCCTATTTGGAACCAGTCTGTTGCTCCATGTCCAGTTCTAACTGTTGGTTTCTGACCTTGAGAAATACAGATTATTCAAGAGGCAGGTCAGGTGGTCTGGTATTCCCATCTCTTTCAGAATTTTCCACAGTTTATTGTGATCCACACAGTCAGAGGCTTTGGCATAGTCAAGAAAGCAGAAATAGATATTTTTCTGGAACTCTCTTGCTTTTTCCATGATCCAGCAGATGTTGGCAACTTGATCTCTGGTTCCTCTGCCGTTTCTAAAACCAGCTTGAACATCAGGGAGTTCACGGTTCACGTATTGCTGAAGCCTGGCTTGGAGAATTTTGAGCATTACTTTACTAGCATGTGAGATGAGTGCAATTGTGCGGTAGTTTGAGCATTCTTTGGCATTGCCTTTCTTTGGGGTTGGAATGAAAACTGACCTTTTCCAGTCCTGTAGCCACTGCTGAGTTTTCCAAATTTGCTGGCCTATTGAGGGCAGCACTTTCACAGCATCATCTTTCAGGATTTGGAATAGCTCAAGTGGAATTCCATCACCTTCACTAGCTTTGTTCATAGTGATGCTTTCTAAGGCCCACTTGACTTCACATTCCAGGATGTCTGACTCTAGATGAGTGATCACATCATTGTGATTATCTGGGTCGTGAAAATCTTTTTTCTACAGTTCTTCTGTGTATTCTTGCCACCTCTTCTTAATATCTTCTGCTTCTGTTAGGTCCATACCTTTTCTGTCCTTTATCAAGGCCATCTTTGCATGAAATGTTCCCTTGGTATCTCTAATTTTCTTGAAGAGATCTCTAGTCTTTCCCCTTCTGTTCTTTTCCTCTATTTCTTTGCATTGATCACTGAAGAAGGCTTTCTTATCTCTTCTTGCTGTTCTTTGGAACTCTGCATTCAGATGCTTATATCTTTCCTTTTCTCCTTTGTTTTTCGCCTCTCTTCTTTTCACAGCTATTTGTAAGCCCTCCCCAGACAGCCATTTTGCTTTTTTGCATTTCTTTGCCATGGGGATGGTCTTGATCCCTGTCTCCTGTACAATGTCAGGCACCTCGTTCATCAGGCACTCTATCTATCAGATCTAAGCCCTTAAATCTATTTCCCACTTTCACTGTATAATCATAAGGGATTTGATTGAGGTCATACCTGAATGGTCTAGCAGTTTTCCCTACTTTCTTCAATTTAAGTCTGAATTTGGTAATAAAGAGTTCATGATCTGAGCCATAGTCAGCTCCCGGTCTTGTTTTTGTTGACTGTATAGAGCTTCTCCATCTTTGGCTGCCAAGAATATAATCAGTCTGATTTCAGTGTTGACATCTGGTGATGTCCATGTGTAGAGTCTTCTCTTGTGTTGTTGGAAGAGGGTGTTTGCTATGACCAGTGCATTTTCTTGGCAAAACTCTATTAGTCTTTGCCCTGCTTCATTCCACATTCCAAGGCCAAATTTGCCTGTTACTCCAGGTGTTTCTTGACTTCCTACTTTTGCATTCCAGTCCCCTATAATGAAAAGGACATCTTTTTTTCGGTGTTAGTTCTAAAAGTTCTTGTAGGTATTCATAGAACCGTTCAACTTCAGCTTCTTCAGCATTACTGGTTGGGGCGTAGACTTGGATTACTGTGATATTGAATGGTTTGCCTTGGAAACAAACAGAGATCATTCTGTCATTTTTGAGGTTGCATCCAAGTAGTGCATTTTTAATCACAGACACCATTATTTTTATCTTAGGCAAGTCATTTAGCCTCTCTGGTCTTGGGTCCCTCCCCTGTGAGATGAGAAATTTTCACTAAATCATCCCCAAGAACTTTTTCTCTGCTTAAGTTTCTATGACACAGAAAACTAATGGGGAATGGTCCTTGCTCCCACCATTTCTCCTTGGCCATGTTTTATATACCCTCCTCCTTCTACAATTCTAATATGAGGATATGTCCATCAGAGACACTGTGGAGTAGCCATGGACTGCAGAGGTAAGATAATCTCTGGTGGAACCCCAAATCTTATGTTTCTCAAGCCATTCTATTCTACTGTTCATCACCCATCCATCCTTTTATGCATATATATACTGAGTAAAGCCAAGTCACGGGTATTGTAAGTGTCTGGAGGGCAGTGTCACAGCCCTGACCCTCCACAGCTGTGCTCTTGTTCTGCCTTGAGCCTGAAGTGCAGTGCCCACCACCCCTACCCTGATCCACCCACCTTCACTCCCTGACCCCGCCTGTGGCTGTAGAAAATCTAGTCACCCTTCAAGAATCTTCCCAAGGATCCATACTAAATCAATCAGTTATGAAGTCAAATCCTGCCTCTGCCACTGTCTAGCCAGGACTTCAGGTAATTTTTACAAATCTTGCTAATCTTTATTTTCCTAATCTGTAAATTGGGCAGAAAAAATACATATCTTTCAGTTTTGATGTAAGATTTACATAAGGAAATGTGTACAGAACATTTAGCAGAATGCAAAACAGAGAGCAAATGCTGGATTGTGTCTCTTTTTAATTAAAAACAGCCATTTCTGGTCTCCAGAGCTTGCCTTCTCAGACCGCGGTTGGTAAAGGTGTCACTTAATTACTCTGGGAAGTTCTCCATTCTGCAATAAAACCCAGTCTTCTAGAGACTTCCTCTAGATCATGCTTCATTAAAGTCATTCATCTAGCAAACATTTGCGGGGCACTTACTATTTGCCAGGAACTGTGCCAGATGCCAGAGATACAAAGATTAAAGAATATCTATGCTCTCAAGAAATTTTTTAAGTTTATTGGGAAACCATCTTCCTCTGGAAGCCTTCCTGCCCCACCTTAGGCTGCCTTTGGCTCAGATGGTAAAGAATCTACCTGCCAATGCAGGAGACTTAGGTTTGATCCCTGGGTTGGGAAGATCCCCTGCAGAAGGAAATGGCAACCCACTCCAGTATTCTTGCCTAGAAAATCCCATGGACAGAGGAGCCTGGTGGGCTACAGCCCAAGGCATTGCCAAAGAGTCAGACACAACTTGGCCACTACACAACAGCAACAAATGCCTTTTTGTATCAAATCCCAGCTATTCCCATTCTAATTAGGCTACATTCATTAGTTCATTTAATCCTCACAACACTCTTAGGAGGTAAGTAGTCATTAATTCCATTCAACAAATAGGGAAATTGAGGCAGAGACTGATTAAACAGCTTGTTTCAGGTCTTGTAAACTTCTAAGCACGGGGAGCCAGGATCAGAAAACACATCGTCTGGCTCCAGTTTTATTATTTATTTATATAGGCATTTTAACTCCACCTTTTATTACCCGCTTCCTGGATTTGTGACACATATGTTTTCTTACTGAAACACTTTCTTTTCTTTTTGTAATGGAAGTTGAGTTAATTTACAAGCATGTGTGCTAAGTCACTTCAGTCATCTCTGACTCTTTATGACCCTATGGACTGTAGCCCAGCAGGCTCCTTTGACTATGGGATTCTCCAAGCAAGAATACTGGAGTGGGTTTTATGCCCTCCTCCCTGGGATCTCCCCAACCCAGGGATTAAACCTGAGTTTCCTGCCTCCTCAGGCGGGTTCTTTACCACTAGTGCCACCTGGGAAGCAACATTGTATTAATTACTGCTATGGAGCAAAGTGGCTCCAGCTTTCAGTTCAGTTCAGTCACTCAGTCCCATCCACTCTTTGCGACCCATGTACTGCAGCACACCAGGCCTCCCTGTCCATCACCAACTCCTGGAGTTTACTCAAACTCATTTCCATTGAGTTGATGATGCCATCCAACCATCTCATCCTCTGTCATTCCCCTTCTCCTCCTGCCTTCAATCTTTCCCAGCATCTGGGTCTTTTCCAATGAGTCGCTTCTTCGAATCAGGTGGCCAAAGTTTTGGAATTTCAGGACTTCCAATGAATATTCAGGACTGATTTCCTTTAGGATGGACTGGTTGGATCTCTTTGCAGTCCAAGGGACTCTCAAGAGTCTTCTCCAACAACATAGTTTAAAAGCATCAGTTCTTCGGCGCTCATCTTTCTTTATAGTCCAGCTCTCACATACATGCATGACTACCGGAAAAAAAAACCATAGCTTTAACTAGAAGGGCCTTTGTTGGCTAAGGCAGTCCAAAGGACTCTCAAGAGTCTTCTCTAACACCACAGTTCAAAAGCATCAATTCTTCTAGCTTTAAACATTGCCTTTATCTCTCTCCTCCACTGGAATCGGAGATTTTGCCAAATTCAAAGGAGTAACTCTTGTGCCCAGCACGATCTCCGACACCATAGGGAATCACTTATTTCTCAAATTTTCATTTGGAAGGAAGAAAGAAGAAGAAGAAAAAAAGATGCACATCAGTAAATAATTCCACGACGGTTCGGTGAACATTGACGAAAAAGCATCAGCAGTGGGCAAGTGCCTGAGATGTAAATTAACTCCCTGCGCGCTGAGAACGTTCAGTTATTAGTGTGGTTAGGGTCAAGAACTCCGAGGAGCACAAGCGAGCTGTCCCAGCAGCCTGGGTCCTTCCCGCCCCGACCCCTCCGTCTGGACCTCCCGCGCCGCGTCTTCCTCTCGCGGTGCTGTCCTCTCCGCGGACTCCGCCCTCCGGGATTTCCCGGGTTTCCCCTTGTCCCGCCCGGCTGGGATCCGCGCGAGGGTCCTGGGGAGCGATCCAGCAGCGGGGAGGCGGTGGCGGCGGCGCGCACGCGCACTGGGAGCGGCGCGCACTGCGCATGCGGGAAGATGGCGGGACTGGCGCCCTGAGGTGCGCGGGTCACGGTGCTCTTTAGCCCGCCCGCGGCCCGCGGCCCGCGTCCCGGGGTCGCGTCTGGCCCGCTAGCCAGTCTAGTTAGGCGGCGCCTCTGAGCCGGCCAGGGGCCCGGTTCGTGCTTGACGACGCCCCCTTCTCCCCTCCCGCCCCACTAGCCCCCGGGACCCGGCGTGTTGTGTTGGGGGTGCGTTGTCCGAGCGGAGCGGGAGAAGGCGGGAGAGCTCTCGGGGGTGCGAGGCGAGGAGCGACTGGCCGGGCAGCATGAGTCAGCAGCGACCAGCGCGGAAGCTGCCCAGCCTGCTCGTGGACCCGGCGGAGGAGACGGTGCGCCGTCGCTGCCGCGACCCCATCAACGTGGAGGGCCTGCTGGTAAGCCCCCCCGGGGTGGCGGGCGGGGAACGGCGTGCGTGTGAGGGGTCCTCGGGCCCTAGGGTGGCCCCGGGGCTGCTCCCTCGGGCTCCCGGGTTCTCGCACTACCTGTCACGTCCTCTGAACCAGAGCCGTCGTCGTCCGCTGAAACCCTTTGCCTTATCCTTTCCATGTGCTCCAAAATAACGTCAGCCTCCTCGAATTTTCCTTCGGGCCACAGAGCAGTGTTGGAGAAAATTGCACAGCTTTGCCTGACACTGGCATGCTCTTCCATCTTTATCTCAGTGGATCTCTGCAAGCTCTCTTTTTCGTGTTCTCTGCAGCTTCCTCTGCCCGTCTCCTACTCAGCTGCAGCCGCTTTAAACCGTGTCCACACCTCACATGTCCCACCCCACAGCTCCCCATCTTTCCTTCGGGCCATAGAGCAGTGTTGGAGAAAATTGCACAGCTTTGCCTGACACTGGCATGCTCACCCATCTTTACCTCAGTAGGTCTGCAAGCTCTCTCTTCGTGTTCTCTGCAGCCTCCTCTCCCATGCTCCTACTTAGCTGCAGCCGCTTAAAACCGTGTCCACACATCCCACCCCACAGCTCCCCCCATTCAGACATTGTCGTCTTCCATCCTGTTTGACAGAGAAAACGCAAGGGAGATTAAGACTCCCTGTGAAACGTTCAATTCTTCTGTTGCACTGGACTGCATGCAGTGTATTCTCCTTGATTATCAGCACTTTTCCATGGAAGGAACCCATCAGTTGCCACTTCTCCTTGCATTCTCAACCTCTCTGCTGGTTTCTTCCCATTACTAGTAAATAAACATTTCCTGAAGTCAGATTATCCAGACACAAGGAGGACTCAGTGCTCCAAAATAGTTGATGAGTGCCATCTCATTTAATTCCGCACAGCAGTCCTAAGGGATTATTCTTGTTTGACAGTTGCCAAGATAGAATTGGAGATGTTAAGTGGTTTTTCTGTGGTTAGTAAGTAGAAAAGTCTGGGTTGAACTTCCCAGTGTCCAACTCCGGATGGTAGATTCTCAGCTACTTAAAGTGAAATGAAAAGTCGCTCATGCGACCCCGTGGACCATACAGACCACGAAATTCTCCAGGTCAGAATACTAGAGTGGGTAGCCGTTCCCTTCTTCAGGGGATCTTCCCGAAAGGGATTGAACCCATGTCTCCTGCATTGCGGGCGGATTCTTTACTAGCTGAGCCACAAAGGAAGCCCAAGAATACTGGAGTGGGTAGCCTATCCCTTCTCCATTGGATCTTCCCAACCCAACAATGTCCTAAATCCTATTTCCATTTTGAGAGAGCTCTCCTTTAATCCCTTATGTCTTTCCGCCTGCTATATCACTTCCCCTTCACAGCCAAACTCTTTGAAAAAGTTGTCTGCACTCTGGGTCTTGCTCACATTTCATTACCACCTTGACCTGCTACTGGGGGACCTCAGCCCTAAGCACAACTCTACGACTGTCCTAACCAAAGTCGTCAGCAACCTTGTCAGGTCCAGTGGATGTGGTTTTAACACGATGGACCACTCACTCTGTTGGAAACTCACCATTGTGTCCCTTTGGACATACTCTCAGCACTCCATCTGCCTCTCTGGCCTCTCGTGTTCTCTTTTGTAACTCTTCCTTTTCCCATCCCTTCCATGTTGGTCTTACTCGGCTCTTCAGCCTTCACAGTTTCTTCATATGGGGTGTCGTTTAGCACTCTTGTGACTTCTGTTACTGTTTGTACTGGTGGTCTTTTTCTTTTCAGTTCAGTTTAGTCGTGTTTGACTCTTCTGCCACGCGTGGACTGCAGCACACCAGGCTTCTCTGTCCATCACCAACTCCCGGAGCTTGCTCAAACTCATATCCATCAAGTCGGTGGTGCCATCCAACCATCTCATCCTCTGTCGTCCCCTTCTCCTCCTGCCTTCAGTCTTTCCCAGCATCAGCATCTTTTCACTGAGTCCATTCTTTGCATCAGATGGCCAAAGGATTGGCACTTTAGCTTCATCTTCAGCCCTTCCTATGAATATTCAGGACTGATATTCTTTAGGATTGACTGGTTGGATATCTTTGCACTCCAAGGGACTCTCCAGAGTCTTCTCCAGCACTACAGTTCAAATGCATCAATTCTTTGATGCTCAGCTTTCTTTATGGTCCAACTCTCACATCCATACATGACTACTGGAAAAACCATACCTTTGACTAGATGGGCCTTTGTCAGGAAAGTAATGTCTCTGCTTTTTAATATGCTGTCTAGGTTTGTCATAGACTTTCTTCTTATTTTAGAATTTGATAAAAGCTATGAACTCTTACTGTGGAAAAAACTTTATTTTGCATTTAATGTCAGAAGATACACGTATCCCTTGAAGTTTTAGAGAGTCTTATCCACTCTGGTGGGGCTTCTGGTGGCTCAGTGGTGAAGAATCTGCCTGCTAGTGCAGGAGACACAGATTCATTCCCCTGGGTAGGGGAAGATCCCCTGAAGAGGGAAATGACAACCTACTCCAGTATTCTTGCCTGGGAAATTCCATGGGCAGAGGAGCCTGGTGGGCTACATCCATGGGGTCACAAAAGTGGGACACAACTTAGCCGCTAAACAACAACAATCCACTCTGGTAGTTTTGGTTACCATGTCATGACTCCCAAATCTGTAATTGGGCTCAGAGCTTTCCAGTTGTCTACTATACAACTCTACCTAGATTTCAAACTCATATACCCGAAGTGGGATTCATGTCTTGCTTAAGCAACAACTCTGGATCTCATATTGCAACAAATGGTACCACACCCTCCATATTGCCCTAGCTGGTATCCTATGTATCATCTTTACCTTTTCCAAATGGACCCCCTCCATCCTGTCTAATAAAAATTAGTCACCAGTATTTGCCACTTCTAGCTGTCATCTGCCATTCAGATTGCTGTCTTCTCAACTAGTTTTCCTGCTCATCTTGCCCCTGATTTTCCTATATATTCTTTACATAGTAACTTAACCATAATGGTCTCTTTAAATTGTATTTCTGATCACGTCATTTGGCTTAAAGACTTTATCATGGTTCCCAGCTGCTCTTATCATAGAGGAGAAACTTCTTAATGTCATCAGACGCCTGAGTTTATCTTTGCTGAACTGCTTATGGTTGCTGAATTTTTCATATGTCTGTATTCTTCTGGACTTCTGTATATCTGCACTTCCACCTTAAAAATTTTTTTTCTTTAGAGCATACTTTCCCTTACAGGTCATTTGTGGGCAGCCTTGCTGACCTGGGCTTCCCTGATGGCTCAGAGGTTAAAGCATCTGCTTGCAATGCGGGAGACCCAGATTCGATCCCTGGGTCTGGAAGATCCCTTGGAGAAGGAAATGGCAACCCACTCCAGTAATCTTGCCTGGAGAATCCCATGGATGGAGGAGCCTGGGGGGCTACAGTCCATGGGGTCACAAAGAGTCAGACACGACTGAGCAACTTCACTTTCACTTTCACTTGCTGGCCCAGCCTCTGGGCTGGGTACTTGCTGGGTACTCCTGTGAGCCTCCTACATACCCCTTCCTCAGCATGGGGGCACTTCAGGCCCTGGGCAGCAGCTCTGGCCTTTCATTGGTACATCCCCAGCATATCTGGGGCTTCTTGCAAAACCAAAAAAGCTATTTTGGTAAATAGCTGTTAAGTGAATGAAGTGGGTACTCCTAAATGTTTGAATGCATGAATGTTTATTTTCTTGGCTGTGAAACGGTGATTTCAACACCTTTCTCAGCATTTTTTAGAAAAATTGGATAATGACTAAAAGTATTTAGTAGACTATGTATTATTAAATGCTATGCAAAAAAATAGTTATGTGTACAGCTGAGAATTTGATGCTCCCCCCGGGGATAAATGGCTTGAAAACTGGAATTTTACGAAGACATAACATGATTAGAGATAGAATTTAGTCTACACATTGAAAAATAAGGAAAACTTGCATGCGTGACTAGAAAGCAGACCCCTGGAAAAAGGTATGTGTCTGCAGAGCTCTTAAAAGGATATTACTCCCCCAAACAGGCTGTTTCGGGACAAGCAAGCATCTCTGTATAGAGACATTTTTAACCAATTTATAAGCATTGTTTAAGATTTTAGCCCCTAAAACTCACCTTTTCTTTCTTTCTCCTTTGAGATTTCAAATTGCAAAGTGTAGGTTTTGAAATGTGGAAACTTGGAGCATCAGTGAAATGACTTGGAATGTGCTGACCTGCCCACCAGGAGCTGCTGGTTCCTAGACAGCTGTGTGCACCGAGTGCAGCCTCCGTGGTTTCAGGATGGAGACACACTACTAGACCCGAACAAGTGGGAGGGACACTTTGAGTATTTGACAGCCTCGGTGGTTTCAGGTGGAGGCTCTGCCAAGATGGAAGCAGACTAATAGACCCGAACAAGTGAGGAGAGCAGTTTGAGTGTTTGAACCGCAAGCTTTTTTAGGAAGCCCAGTCTTGAGGTTTGGCTGCTGCCAGGCTCTCCTTTGGGTTCCTCTGCTGGCTCAGCAGTAAGGAATCCTCCTGCCAGTGCAGGAGACGCGGGTTGGATTGGGTCAGGAAGATCTCCTAGAGGAGGAAATGGCAACCCACTGCAGTATGCTTGCTTGGGAAATCCCATATACAGAGATGTGCAAGCTACAGTTTGGGTGGTCACAGAGAGTCAGACGCTACTGAGCAGAGCAGGCTGTCCGTGGCGGGTCTCAGGGAAATGCCTGAGCATAGCCTCTCAGGGAGACTTCCTTGAAGGAACAGAAATGTTGGCAGTGCCCCCAGGGGTGGGTTGTCAGCACTAGAAGCAGCAGCATCTAGTGCCATAGAAGTCTGAGGATGTTCCTCTGAGGACTGCCATCCTCGAGACATCGAGAAGGTAAAAGATGTGTCCTGTGCAGGAGCCGCTTTGAAAAGGTTCCCATTGGCTGAATCTGGGATAATTTGAACCTCAAAATACCAGATTTTATGCGCAGAATAAGGTAGGAATTCAGGCTCCTTCAGTGTAGCTCGTTAAGTATAGCCTCAAATATAGTTCCTCCAGATCTTTAGGCCTGTGAGACAAGGAAAAGCTTCTCACCTGTCTGTCGAATGTGGTTCACCAGAGTTAGCATAGCTGGACAGGCTCACCAGGATTGTCAGACTGAGTCTCCCCAGGTGATAAATTTGTATTAGAAAACAGAACATGAGGCCTCCTGGTCTCAGTGATCTTTACGGATGGGGTATCCCAAGAAGGCGTCTTTTCCCTGTGTCCGTGTGTCTGTAAATACGCATTGTTGTTTACCAGTTGACGTCATCCGTGGCAAGATCCTGTTTCACGCCTCCATTTGTTAGTTTAACAGACGTTTACCAAGTGCCTGCATGTGCCAAGAACTGTTCTGGTTCAAATAAGACAACAATCATAATAGTCTCTTATGCTTTCTTGGGATTTTTTCAGTTTACAGAATTGGTCATTTGATCTTCACAATAGCTGGAAAGTGAGCTCTAATAGAGGTATGTCCCTACACTGTGTTACAAATGAGGGAAGAGTCTCCTTGTACCTGAGAAGTCCTGGTGGTCCTGAACCCCATCTTAAGCCAGAACTGTTGAGTATAAATGAGATGAATGTGTTATTGCTGTTGACACATGGGAAGTCTTCCTGAATTGTGGGTCTGTAGGATTTACATGATCTTTACTTGGGAAGTCTGACCCTGAGAGGCCATGATGCTATCATGAGTCCCCCAAAATAAAGAGAAGGGTTTTTTTGTTCAGTTGAGGGGGTGGGGACCAAAACGAATGGATGTTGTTTTCCCCACAGATTTCAGTATAGCCAATATGTGGTTTATAGCAAAGAATGTGGGGGAAAGAAAGTCATACATTCTCATGTTACTAAATAGGTACCACCATCCCCATGCCAAGCCATGAATAGCAGCCTTCTAGATAAGGAGACCAGAGGGAGGGGTCTGGATCAGGGAAGGCGCCTGTGGGGCACACGCGGAGAGCAGATAGGGAGGTAGTCCAGGTGGGGGCCTGGGCCCTGCTGCTCTGAACTGAGTCTCATCTGCAGCACGACCCTTAGGGCTGCTGCTCTGTTAATGCCGTGCATGTGCATTCTCAGGGTTGATTGTGACACTATAGTGATTGAAGTAGTGTAGCAATTTAGGGTGTGTGTTGATGGGTGTTTCAGGTCCCTGTGTTGAGGATGGATTTTTTTCTTTTAAGAATCTTGCATCAGTAGTTCAACTCTTGTTTCATAGCCTTTTAGCAGAAGGGTTGAATGTAAAAAAAGCAGTGACAGTTGGTCACCCTGGTCTGAAGTTTGGCTTCAATAGGACTGCCCTTCAGCGTGTCCCTGGTGGCTCAGAGGGTAAATAGTCTGCCTGCAATGTGGGAGACCCAGGTTCGATCCCTGGGTCGGGAAGATCCCCTGGAGAAGGAAATGGCAACTCACTTCAGTATTCTTGCCTGGAGAATCCCATGGACAGAGGAGCCTGGTGGGCTACAGTCCATGGGGTTGCAAAGAATTGGACACGACTGAGCAACTTCACTTTCTTTGTTGCAGCATGTCCCTGTTGTCAGCACTGCACTGAGAGCCAGATCTTGCATCAGTAGTTCAACTCTTGTTTCATAGCCTTTTAGCAGAAGGGTTGAATGTAAAAAAAGCAGTGACAGTTGGTCACCCTGGTCTGAAGTTTGGCTTCAATAGGACTGCCCTTCAGCGTGTCCCTGGTGGCTCAGAGGGTAAATAGTCTGCCTGCAATGTGGGAGACCCAGGTTCGATCCCTGGGTCGGGAAGATCCCCTGGAGAAGGAAATGGCAACTCACTTCAGTATTCTTGCCTGGAGAATCCCATGGACAGAGGAGCCTGGTGGGCTACAGTCCATGGGGTTGCAAAGAATTGGACACGACTGAGCAACTTCACTTTCTTTGTTGCAGCATGTCCCTGTTGTCAGCACTGCACTGAGAGCCAGCCAGGCAGAGTCCCTGCCCCAGAATGGGCTCTCCCCATTCTGGTTTTGCACCCAGCAGATGTACCTGCAGGTGTTCAAATTCTAACAACGAAATTAATTTTACAGTGGAATTCTGCTTCAGCGGAGTTATTCCGTATCAAGTTAGCTTGCTGACAGATGCCATCGTTTTGTCATGAATGATAAGGGAACCATTGTGCCAAGGCTTGTGTAGTAACACCAGCAAGGAGAGGGCTACTTAGCTGCTCACCTCGCCTTCAGGCTTCCCCATTCCTCAGTCTTCTTGCTGTATTGCCACCATACTTGGATCTCTGAACCATGAGCCCAAGGATGTCGTGTCTTGCTCAGAAATGTGTGGTGTTTCTGCACTGGTTACAACCTAAAGGCCAAACTCCAGGGCGTGACTTTCATAGTCCTCCATGTTGAGCATGGTGCTAGCAGACTCTTCCAGCCTCAGTGACAAGTCGATTTCACACTGGCTAGCCAGGCCACCTTACGAAAGGGACCAGGTGGTTTGTATTTCCATACCTTTATTCATGTCACTTCCTGCACCAAGAATTATTTATCCTCTCTCCCCAGCTTCCCACAGGTTCCACAAAATCTGGCTTGTCTTCCAAGGCTTGGCTAGGGGTCCCTCCTGAGAATTGCTGGCTATACCCCAGAGTTCTGGTGACTATTCTCTTAGAGCTGCTCATGAAATCCTGTTCCCCCAGTTTTGCTGTGGCCCCACTGAGCACAGTTTTTTCACTTAAACAGAAACTAAACCCGCCCACAGCCTGTCTGGAGACACATGACATCATTACACTTTGTTCTAAGCAAAAGGCTAATATGGGTTTCTCTTTATTAGCCTCATGGTTAGGATTTATATATGTTTTGCAAAAAACAATTTTTAAATGTACTGCAAATGTTATGACAAGTTTATAAAGCCTTCATAGCTTTCAAGTAGCTAGTAAAATGATGAGCATTGGCAGTGGAGCTCGTGTTATACTAATTTCATGGTTGCCGCAGGGATTTACAAGAAGTGTTTTATTAATCTTAGTACTGAAGTTTCCTCAGATGACTATTATATCTACTACTGCGGGCAGGAATCCCTCAGAAGAAATGGAGTAGCCATCATGGTCAACAAAAGAGTCCGAAATGCAGTACTTGGATGCAATCTCAAAAACGACAGAATGATCTCTGTTCGTCTCCAAGGCAAACCATTCAGTATCACAATTATCCAAATCTATGCCTCAACCAGTAATGCTGAAGAAGCTGAAGTTGAACGGTTTTATGAAGACCTACAAGATCTTTTACAACTAACATCCAAAAAAGATGTCCTTTTCATTATAGGGGACTGGAATGCAAAAGTAGGAAGTCAAGAAACACCTGGAGTAACAGGCAAATTTGGCCTTGGAATGTGGAATGAAGCAGGGCAAAGACTAATAGAGTTTTGCCAAGAAAATGCACTGGTCATAGCAAACACCCTCTTCCAACAACACAAGAGAAGACTCTACACGTGGACATCACCAGATGGTCAACACTGAAATCAGATTGATTATATTCTTGGCAGCCAAAGATGGAGAAGCTCTATACAGTCAACAAAGGCAAGACCGGGAGC
The DNA here is from genome assembly GCA_006408695.1 of Aepyceros melampus. Lineage (NCBI taxonomy): Eukaryota > Metazoa > Chordata > Mammalia > Artiodactyla > Bovidae > Aepyceros > Aepyceros melampus. The sequence continues at coordinate 417,662 of SJXQ01011390.1, forward strand.
TGACTGTGGCTCAGATCATGAACTCCTTATTGCCAAATTCAGACTTAAATTGAAGAAAGTGGGCAACACCACTAGACCATTCAGGTATGACCTAAATCAAATCCCTTATGATTATACAGTGGAAGTGAGAAATAGATTTAAGGGTCTAGATCTGATAGATAGAGTGCCTGATGAAACCAGTAATGCTGAAGAAGCTGAAGTTGAACGGTTTTATGAAGACCTACAAGATCTTTTAGAACTAACACCCCAAAAAAAAACATTTATATGTTCTATATAAATACGTTAGAAATTTCTGTGGATTCTCAAAACAATATCATGTTTCTTTTTGTTTTAAAAAAAAAGCAAAGTATGAAATCATATGTTTTCTCTCTGTGTTTCTTTAAATAGATTATCACTTTTCAGTCTGTCTTATTGAAAAAATAGAACTTTGAGGAAAAAGGAAGTGAAACTGAGTCTCAGCTCAGATAATTTATTTTGATTACCATATCTTATCTTCACAGGCTGCAGGGCATGGCCAAAAAAGAAAAAAGTGTTACTGAAGTTAATATAAGAGTAACCTGAAGGAGTTTGCCCTTCGTATTCAATTTATGACTTTTTAGACATGTCGCATATATGAGTACATACATATACACCCACCTGTCTTCAGTGCAGTGTCAACATAGCCCTCGTAGAGCTGTCTTTGTGCCAGTATGAAGAAGTGGTAAGCCTCAGCCCCTCTCCAAGCGTTATCAGTGAAACAACTACTTGTCGACAGAACTTCTTCTTCCAGCAGACCAGCCAAAGCAGAAGTGGCCTACAAATAAAGCAGACCGGCATCTGCTGTCAGCACAAATCTGACAACAGTCCTTCCAACAGAGATGATTTCTGAAACTTATACATTAAAATATCTAGGGAAGGGGACTTCCCTGGTGGTCCAGGGGAAAAGAGTCCATGCTCCCAATGCAGGGGGCCCAGGCTTGATCCCTGGTAGAGGAGCTAAGATCTCGCATACCACAACTAAGTCCACGAATCATAACTGCTGAGCCTATGCACTGCACCACAATGAAGACGCAGCACAGCCAAAATAAATAATAATAAATAAACAAATTAGCATATTTCATCATTACAGAACTGTCACCACAGACTTCTCTATTATAATTCATACTTTGTTAAACTAACATGATCAAACTTTTTCTTTAGTTTTACTGAGGTATAATCACAAATCAAATTCTAAGATATTTAAAGTGTAGATTGTGGTGATTTTATATACAGATATATTGTGAAAGGATTCTCTTCCCCAAGGAATGATCAAATTTTTAAACAGAATTTATTAAACTTTATGTTACTACAATGCTCATTTACAATTTTAAAAATACACATATTTCTAGGGAAGCTTTTAAAACTCACTGATTAGAAAGGATTTACCAAGAAAGGAATTAAGCAAAGATTAAAGATTAGTAAAAAAAATCATTTTCAATATTTCCAAGTTGAGATGTCTAAATGTGAGTACTAATTCCAAATCATTTATTATTTTTCCTCGTATCATTTAAGAAAATAAATGCAAACAAACAAGTACATTAAATGGTCTATCCATAAAGAGAAGTTTGATCATTTTGGTTTTTTTTTCCCCTTAAATGCTTCACATGACTTAACATTACTTAATGTTCCACCTTACCTCTGAGCTCTTTCCTTTAACTTTGCCTCGCTGGGCATTTTTCATTTGTTCGTGGTACTGCTCTACAAGTAAAGCTGCCAGTACATAGAGCTTCTTCACACGTAAAGGTTTAGTTCTTTTCTTTGCCTCTTCATCTGCAATCTTTAAATATTTAAAGAGTTGGGGGGAGATATTTCTTAATCTATGTTTTTACAAATGTTCTCATTTCTGAAATATGATTCTCTAAAAAGAGGAGGAAAGTCAGTAGGGTGGGATATAAGTACCATCCATTTATGACAAATATTTTAAAACACATTTTCTTTTCCTTAGTACTGATAAGTAATTAGTTATTTCCTTAGTAGTTAGCCATTGGAATCAGAATGCAAAACAATTTTAGAAAATAACAGATGCTGATAAATAATTAAGTCAGAGTGAAAAAAGCTTTCATTGAAAGGGTAGTATTTTATATAACAGAGTTTTAAAATAATTTTTAAGTACCTAGAGATAAGATGGCTTTACCATGGTACATCTCCAGAAATTTAAATCTGTTTAAATGATTCAGAAGGAAATTTTTCCTTTGTCATTAATCAAATGGCAAAAGAATAGAACAGAATGTAAAATTTGCTTACGTTAATTCCACACTAGTCACGTTCCCTCCAAATGCCTACTATGAAAAGTGTAACATCTTTAAAACTTACACAGTTAAAAGGACTTGAAAATTTATTATCAACAGGATTTAATTTCCAGTTATGGAAACTTGTACTTTATAGTAGCTGAAAATTCTCTAATTGTTAACTTCAGTATTAAGTAAATATACAGTTGTTTAGGAATCAATAAGGTGCTAAAATTAACAGCCTTTTAGTAAAAGGTAATACTACTAAGATAACACACAGTTATACTATGATAGTAACAAAATGAGAGAGATTTTGCTGTAACAAATATTTGTTTTGAAAGAATGGAAAATATATTCTTTAGTACATAAGAAAACATTGGTAACTAAAACAAATCAAATACCCAGCAAAATTATTACATTACCTTAAACATCAGCTTGGCAGCGTCATAAAAGTAATTGGCTTTCCGATAGAGTTCTATGGCATCAAGAGTTTTATTCTTTTCCAATAAATGAGATGCATACCTTGCTAACAGGGAACCAATTTCTTTCATATTATGACTTTTAGCCAATTCAACAGCTTTGTTCCACTTGGGGAAAATATATACAACATACAATTACCCAAGCATTTACAGTCAGATACGTCTAAAAATATATACAATAAAGCTTTAAGTTTATAATAATAAATAACACTATATCAAAATTTAAAACTGGCATATAAATTTTTTTAAATCAGAGGAATTATAAATTTTAGAAGTCAAACATGTCAAAATAATCAAATGATCTAAGATTGATGTGATTAAGGAGCACATCTGAAAAAGAAAGCATCAAAGTTTATAGTCATATTAATCTAACTATGAGCAAGAAAAAGATACATTTGTTTATAGTTAAAAAAATGGAATTTCAGTTAAGAAAATATCCTATCAGATTTAACATTTAAGTTATTTTTATAAAGCAAATGGAGCTTTATAAAATACTTTAAGAAAATGTTTAAAAGAAACATTGATGGTGAACAATTTCAACAATTCTGCATTTTCATTTTATTTAAATTCCAGCTCTTAAAAATATCAAATATATGTTTTCTATAAGGAAAAGAAAATAGATCTGCCAAAATAAATATTTGATAAAGTAACTCAATTCCTTCCTCTTGCAATGACCATTAACTGGTCCTTCTTTGGAAACAAAACACAACCCTAATAAAATGCAGAAAATCATGAAATGACTTCCAGACAAAACCTTGCCAGACTAAAAGCACAGGGTTTTTCCAGGTTCCCATACTGAGTTAGTTATGAAGGGGTCACCCTTAATGGTAGCACTTCAAGAGGTAAGTGCAAATTCTGACATTTCCTCAGTCTTCAACCAAGTAAACAAATATCTGGCTCCTTTCACAAAATCTGTCTCAAGCTTTCCAACCCTTGTCCTGGCAACAGTCTTTACAGCATCACTCTGGTGACTTTCAGCTCCTTACTTGGTTGAGATGTACACAGGTATCCACTGCTGCCTTTGGCTGATTACATTTCAAAAATGCAGTCACTGCTTGTTCACACATTCCAGCTCTCACAAACATCTGTGCTATTTCCTGTGGACAAAACATTACCATCAGATTTCACAGAATAAGGAAAAAGACATCTCCTCAGAAAGATCCCCTGGAGAAGGAAATGACAACCCACTCCTGTATTCTTGCCTGGGAAATCCCATGGACAGAGCAGCCTGGAGGGCTACAGCCCATGGGGTCGCAAAGAGTGCAACACAACTTAGTGACTGTTCAGCAAACAGCAGAGTAACATTTCTTTTCACCGGACATAGAGGCAGAGGCCACAAACTAGAAAGGATGCTGAGGCATCACCTTTTACAAAATCTGTGCTTCACTGGCTCACAGCACAGATCTGATTTTCAACCAGGTTCTGAAGATACTGAACTCTTGTCTTCTTTCACTTCGGTAGCTACTTTACAGAAATGCCAAGCCCCAAAACAAACCCCAAGCTAGTGGGTAAAAAATACCTTTAAAGGATTGATGGAATCTCAGTGTTAATCATTAATTAGAGGCTTAAGGGAAATCTCACGCTCATAGGGCTCTCAAATACCTCTATTAAGCAATGTCCCAGACAAGTTGGCTATTTATCAGTTCAGGAAACTAGGCCAAAAATGGAAGAAGGGAACCACAACAAAAAATGATTATGCCCATTGGGCTACACTTGCCAATTTTCAGACTATCTGGATTTTTTTTTCTTTCTTAATATCTAAATGGTCAAAGTTTTTCTCTCCCCATTAATTATGCTGGAGAAGGCAATGGCAACCCACTCCAGTACTCTTGCCTGGAAAATCCCATGGACAGAGGAGGCTGGTGGGCTGCAGTCCATGGGGTCGCTCAGAATCAGACACAACTGAGTGACTTCACTTTCACTTTCCACTTTCATGCACTGGAGAGGGAAATGGCATACCACTCCAGTGTTCTTGCCTAGAGAATCCCAGGGATGGGGGAGCCTGGTAGGCTGCCGTCTATGGGGTCGCACAGAGTCCGACATGACTGACGTGACTGAGCAACAGCAGCAGCAGCATTAATTATGCAAGCCCAAAGTAGAAAATTTAGAACAAAGTTACAGAGAACTCTACCTTTAGTTTCACGTTTTTAAAACGTTAAATTCTTTGTTGTTAATATAACCTACTAAAGTCTAGCTATCTTTTAAAACTTTTCTTATAGTAAATTTCAAACATACATAGACATGTACTACTCCCCACACCCACCTCAAATCACTCTGAAGAGAATCTCTGACAACATTTCAGATTTTGTTCTCTGACAACATATTATTTCATCTGTAAATATTTCATGTGTTCAGCTAATTTTTAAAGCACTGTTATGAAACTGACAAGCCCCACACAAGACTGTAATCATGTTAAAATAGTAGGAATATGATTGATTTTTTCCTTCTCCATTTTGAAGCATTCTGTAATACTGAAAATTGTTTTAATAACTAAAGCATCATTTCACGTCTTAGAAACTGTGAAGTTATAATTTTTAATTCTCCATATTACAAAGTACATTCCTCACTATAATAGAAAAGCTTTATAAAGTAACCTAACAACTCCCAAAACTGAAATGTATAATATCCTACTGGAAGCAACTTGTGGTTTTCTGGAAGTGAACTGGCAAGATTCTCCAATCCCACATAATCTTCTAACATATAATAACATTCAGCTAAGCGTTCCTGGTTCCGGCCTTGTACATAATATTGTATAGCATTCAACCTACAGAAAGAAAAGAAAAACTTTTAAACTAATGTGAATCTCCTGATAAATAAACACTTTCACCAAAGAAGTTCTTTCATTAGAATGGCAGCACTAGTATAGTATTACTCTAATCACCATCTTTAGTTATAAAATTTCTTTGAAGCACATAAATTGAAAAACCAAAAAAAGACTGCAGAGCATATTTTAGTTACAATATCCTTTGAATATTCTTTAGAAATACTGCTTTACTCTGAAACACAGTTGTATTTTCAAACACTGACATAAATAAGTAAGCATACTGATCAAAATGATAGCTTCAGAATAAAAGCCACTGATTTCTGAAAATAAGCTACTATAATAAAACCAACAGTAGAAAGCTACCTGGTGCTAAAGCATACGTCTTCTGAGTTTTGAAACTCCAAAGTCTTACAATGCTCACCTGACAACTGGAAGGATCCCTTGCTCCTCCACGGTAACTAGGGCTATGTGAATTCTGGGACCTGGAAGGATGGTCTTCATTTCCCTGGCATTATTTCATAGGGAAGTACTCTACACAGGCAGCTACAATGAATGGATGGGGAGGTCCAGATAGGTGACCCACCTCTTTTGTCGATCAGCAAAGTAATCTCCGATGGCATTGTGGGCTTGCTCAAGGAGACTGTCATCCGCGTCCCCTGATCCAGTTTTCAGGAGCTGGAGTACTCTAAACCAATCTCCCAACTTCAGCCGGAGGCCAATAGCCAGATCTCTACAAAAAAAAAAAAAAGATATTCATTCATTCAACAAGCATTTAGCAAGTGCCTGCTATGTGCTAGGTTCAATTCTCTGATACTGAGATACACAGCAATGAAGAGACAGATAAGATAACTCTCTAAACATTTTAGAAATTTAGCCTGACCAGGGAAGAGGCAATGGGGAGAACCTGCAACAGGAAAAAAGAAACACTTTTCTGCCTCTTATTCTCCTAGGCTTTCAATTTACTTGGCAAAATAATCCCTTCAATAATAATCATTTCTTTTCATCAGTTTCTTAGACATGATCAAGCTTATTTCATGTTTACATGTTTGGTTTAGTATTTCTTTTCAAAGCTTAAGTTGTATTATTAGCAATCTCCTGAAAGTACAAATAATAAAAACTAGATATAATGTTCACAGCTGAAATGAAGTTCATATAGTAGTTTATATAAAGAAAAATGAAATATAAAGAATAAAACTCAATCCCTAAATACCTTGGAATTTCATTTCATGCTCCTTGACAACAGAAAATTAAATAATGACCTAAACCAGAACAGAGAACCTAAATAATGAGTGGTACAATAAATGATAAAGCCCCTAGTCTCTGTAGTTACATGGGTTTTTTCCCTACCAAATGAAAAAGTCTCCCATGGCCAGTCATTAACATCACGTAAAGACAGAGAAGAAAGCTGCCCCTGAATTACAAAGCATAAATTAAGGTCATGTTCAATGTCTGGGTTGGAATCCAAACTGAAGTTATTTTTTTAAAGAAATGGTGTGATAGATTTAGCCTATTTTACAATCCTCATTTGTTTAAAAAAAAAATGCGGATTCTGGGAGCAGTCCAGATGCCTGCACCTTCAGCACTTACCTTCTGTCCATATCCAGATACATCCTTTCCGCCTCCTCGAACCGACCAAAGTAGGCAGCCACCTCTGCCTGCTTCATGGGCTCGCTCTGCAGGTTGCCCAGGCGCTTCACAAACTTAATGCCCTGGTAATCTTTGCAACGCACAAACGCTTGCTCTGCAGTGTGCAAATCCAGTTTCTGAAGAGCTGCTTCAGCTAGCAGGCGCCTATATTAAAAAGAGAAACAGTAAAAAAGCCTATGGCGAACTATAGATAATTAGTCTTGAATCAGAATTCAATTACTACACCTATTGCTTCTAGTGAAACACAGTGGTAAGTGATTATATTAACAAATTTATAAACTTTTTCTCTCTCTTTTTTTTTTTTTACTGCACTGGGCTGCACACAGAACTTCCCTGCCCAAGAATCAAACCCATGGCCCTTGCAGTGCAAGTGCAGAGTCTCAACCACTGGACCACCAGGGAAGTCCTAATATTATGCTTATGTCGAATATTTCCACCTCTAAATTCCTGTATTTTAAAAAGAGCAAGAATGAAAGTTATTCCCACCAGGAATCTAGTATCAGAGTAGTGGACAACGGCTGAGATTTTACACTTGATACTTTATGAGGTTTCACTTATTTATTTTTAAATACCAAAGTCGAGGGTGTGGATTATCCTCGATGAACTGAGATGCATCCTCTATTCCAACCTTCTCGATCAGTGCTCGACTATCTCGTAGGGACCTGATCTCAAAGTTAATGATATAATCCTTGTTTGGATATTCTGGATTCTAAAAGTAAAGATGAAAAGAGAGAAATCCAAATAGTTGCCTTTAGAGGATGTATTTCTTTCTTATAGTCTTTAAAAAAAAAAAAAAAAGCAAACGAACAACTGCAACATATTATGAACAAAACTGGGAAGAAAAGAAATTCCCATGTGTGGGTCTTTTGAATTTTCTGGAAAATACCCATAATCCAGCACTACAGTTACATACACCAACTCTGAAGCTAGAGAGCCTGGAGTCAAATCATGCTTGTGCCTACTGCTAACTGGGTATCATTGGCAAGCCAGCTGATTTCTCCAGGCCTCAAATTCTTCATCTAAAAAAATGGGATGGTGATCAAATTTACCTTCTAGCATTGTGAGGATTAAATGAGATAATATCATATCGAACACTGAGCACAATGCCCAGCTGTGTTATTCACCTTATTCAGTCTCAGAACCAACTTCACACACACTTGTTTCAGACCTTTGAAGAAATATACCTGCTGACTGAACCACAGCACCCTTAATCCTCTCTGCTGCTGCTGCTGCTGCTGCTGCTAAGCTGCTTCAGTCGTGTCCAACTCTGTGCAACCCCACAGACGGCAGCCCACCAGGCTCCGACGTCCCTGGGATTCTCCAGGCAAGAACACTGGAGTGGGCTGCCATTTCCTTCTCCAATGCGTGAAAGTGAAAAGTGAAAGCGAAGTCACTCAGTCGTGTCAGACTCTTCACGACCCCATGGACCGCAGCCTACCAGGCTCCTCCATCCATGGGATTTTCCAGGCAAGAGTGCTGGAGTGGAGTGCCATTGCCTTCTCCATAATCCTCTTCTAGTTGCTGAATTTCTTGTCCATCTCCCCAACTTCTCTACTGGAGGCCAGAAACTGTCTTTACTTATTCCCAAACAATATTTGCTGAATCCACAAACAGATGAATTTTAGGTAAATAATTTTATCTAGCAAGAACCTTCCTGATCTAAATATCTATCAGGCACAGTTGTAACAACAAGTAAACACCTCATAAATAGGTGTTAATTCCCTTCCTTTTTCTTCTGCCATCCTTCCTCCAAGAAATTTCTCGTGTTATTTCTTTTTCCTATCTAATTGACATGTAATTGGCATATGACATTCTATTATTTGTAGGTGTACCACACTCATGTTATTTCTTAAACCTGTATGCTTGAAGGCATCCACAGTTCAGATAAATATTTCCTGGGTCAACAAGGCCTCAGAGGGACCTATGTTATGACAATATTCTTTTCATTATGGCTTTGCATGTGGTAAATCAGGCAGAGAACCAAATTGTCACAGAGAACCTGGTTTCCCTCAGTTTAACAACCCCTACCAGCAAACCAGGCAATAGTACTACAGTGATTCTTTAGCCTAGTACAAAATACACGCAAACTGTGCCCAGTGAATCAAGAGTTTTAAAGTACATAGACTGAACTGAAGTGAAACAGTTTAAATATGTGTTTTAAAAATTCTTCACAAGTGTCAATATGATCATTTTTAAGCATTCCAGAATTCAAGGCAATCAGCAACTATGAGCCTTTCTGAAAAAAGCTGTAATGATGAAATCCAGCCAACTAAAAGATTAATCAAAATTAAGAACTCACACACAGAGAAAATAAAGAAAAAGGCGCTGATTAGTAGCTTTCACTTAAATAAATGTAAGATTAAACAACTGGAAAAGTAGGATTAGAAAACAAAATGTAAACATTCTAAATCTTGACAAAGTAAAAATAACAATATAACTAATGAAGAAAGGAGGGAAAGAGGGAGAAAATGTAAGAACATCATCTTTTAGAGTGCACAATCAATAATATCAAACATTAAGATGTTGTTTAAGAGCAGTAGTTTTTTAATTTCACTAGTTTCTTTAGTTTTTCATAGTTTTCTTTCTTAACCCAGAAAAACGGCAACATTTGTGGTGGAAAAAAAAATTAACTGAAGTTCTACAATTTCTTCAGATTCACTGTCACATTGTTAAAATTAAATTGAACACTAAAAGAGTAGATTGTACAATGATGCCACTTTTATAAAATTATTCCTGTTTATCTAATCTATCATATCAAATCTATCTTTCCACACATTGGTTACAGTTTGCCAATGCAGGAGACCTAAGAGACACAGGTTCAATCCCTGAATCAGGAAGATCCCCCGGAGGAGGGCATGGCAACCCACTCCAGTATTCTTGCCTAGAGAAGCCCATTAACAGAGAGCCTGGTAGGTTACAGTCCAAAGTGTCACAGAGATGCGACTGAGGCAATGTAACAATTTGTAACAACAAAATGTAACAACAAAGCAATCCTTAAAATATCTAGATTGCAACAGAATTTCAGACCTTCCTTTTTGATGTTTGACTGCTGAGAGCTTTTAAGCCTCAACCCAACTCCTTCCCCTTCTGCCTCACCTCTGGATAAGGTGATAAGAAAGCCTTAAGTGTTCCATCCTTTGGTGCCACAGGAGCTTCACACCACACATATCTCTACCTACTTATGGGAACCCTCACTCTAGCCCCACCCTCTAATTACCCAAAAAACCCTAGCCTGTCTCCTTTCCTTGCTCGCAAATCAATTTGAACCAGCTTAGGAAAGCTGTCCTTTCTCCCCCAAAAAACCTCACTATGTACTCTTTTGGTATGTCTGTGGTGTTAATACTCGACATGCAAACAAAATTTGGGTGGGGGCCATTCCTGCCGCTTTTGTGTAGTCATCATATACAGAAAAGACTGGATCACAATAAAAGGTGCAATTTACATTATCAAACTAAAATATGGAAACACATTATAAAATGGAACATTTCTGGAAATTTAAAATCTACTATCTCAGTTCCAAAAAACATACATAGTACATAGGAAAATATACACTTTGGATAAAATGAAAGTAAACTTGCAATATATTCTCAGAGTAAAAAATTCTCAAAGACTGTTCAATGAAGGTCAAAGTAGAAGTTCAAAAACTATCTGGAATTTAGAAAAGATTACTTTATAAAATCTGAAAATAAAAATGGAAGGAAGGTGGACCTCCAAACAAGAAGTTACTCAAATATTCTAGAACAAGAAAAAGACTAAAGAAAATTATCAAATATTTTTTCAGCCTTCTCTGTTATTAACATAAAATAATGACAACTAACTACCCTTTCTGAGCTCTTGGTCCTAGCACTCCACTAACTGCTTTCTACTCATTATCTTACAAAATCACAATCCTATAAGAAAGGACTATTACTACTCACATTTTATAGAGATAAAAACAGGTTCACAAGCAGGAAAGGAAAATGAAACTTTAAAAGATGAAGGATGCTGTCTAAAGATTGTGTGAGTGACAGAGCAGGGGTGGAACTCTGCAACTCACACTCCTAACCAGTACCCCATACTGCCCAGGACAAAAATGAATTCCAGTCAAGCCAACAACAGAAATGTAACTGTTTTTTAATAAGAATTACCTTTAATATCTCATCCAAAAGAACAGATTTAATTTCTAAATCCTCAAAGTTACAGATATATCCAGAAGTCTGAATGGGTTCCTTTAAAGACAAAAAACAAATGTTATGTTTAAAAGTATAAAATTTTCCCTTCTTTGACTTATCATGATTTTAAATTTATTATCAAAACTCTCAAAACAAAAAAGTAGAGAGAATGTCATTAACACCCACATACCTATCATCTAAATATTAACAGTTTGGAGATATACTTCAGACAAATTTTTTGGCTAAAGTATTTTAAAGTAAAGTAAATCTAGAGACATCATGACTTTCACTCCGATTTCAGCATGTCTCTCTAAAACATAAGGATGTTCTCTTACATAGCCACATGATGATGATCACACCTCACATTCCCTAATGGGATCCAGCATCAGCTTCTGAACTAATTCAAAGATGGTTTATACGGTTTGATAATTCTCATTCATTCCATGTAACATTAAATTTAGTTCTTAATGAAATTTGTATCTAAGTATATATATATCAACATATATATTCATATATATATATATCAAAGAAGTCTCATACCATGAAAAGTACGTCCTCTGTAACATTAGCCAGAGGGTATTGTTGATAGATTCATTTCCTATATGAGATTTAATTTGCCAACATGGAAATACATGAACGTGCTATATGTCTCTTTCTTGTCCTAATGTTATACAGGCTTGTAGAAATAAACCAGAGCAAATGTCTATTATAATGTAAAGTAGCTGTCCTAAACCCCTAGTAGAAAAAATAGGTATAAATATTATATAAAAAAGAAATAAACTCCCAATATACTTAATATCTCCAAGAACACTGCAAAAAGAATAGGATAATGTCTGACAATGAAAATAACTCAAGAATGCAATTTTTTAAAATATATGTGTAAAGTCATAAAGAAATAGAAAGTAACCTAAAATCCAAATGTAATAATGTATCAGATTTATAACTCTGATAGTTAGTGCTTCATATATAATAAAAACTTAAAAATTATAATAATAGAAGACACTAAAAAGATGAAAACAAGTAAATACTGAATCATATTTAGTTTGCATACGTTTAATACTGAGGCTCTTGCAATCCTATTATATATGTTCATGAGGTTTTAAAATATATTTTTTCTTTTAAAAGTATAAATTGATTAAAATTATGAGAAAACTTATAAAATCCCTACACTTCCTCAAAAAATCATATTACATAAAGGCAATAGTATGCTTTTATGAACAGAAAGAATCAGAACAAAATTTAACTCACAAAATAGTATACATGGTGAAATATTTCTTATAAACTATAGGAACCTTTTAGAGGCTTTCTTTTCGTACTACATGTAAACCAAGTATACCTGTATAAAAAGATTCATCACTAGAAAATTTTTTTTATTTCTAGCTAGATAATTCAACAAAGCAAGACAGACAAAAGATAAAGTTATAAAAGATGATCTGTGGATAAAAAATAATACCAAAAACAAAGAGGAAAAGACAAACAGAAAGGTAAGGAGAATGATCAGCCAGGATCAAGATGGCATGGGAAGACCCTTTGTCGCTTTAGGACAGAAGATGATCTCCTAAAGGAGTTCTAGTAAGTCCAGTTTTGAAGAGTATGTCCTCATGTGCTAGAGGCATGGCAAGAAAGGTAACTGACCAAACAGGGACCACAGCCAGCCAGTGTTCTCAGGAATGAAAACAACAGTTTAGCATGGTTTATAAAGAAATTCAGTCAGTGGTGAAGTTTTTAGGAAATTCACCTACATCTGAATCTAACAGAAAACTGAAATACTTGCCAAGCCAGACAACAAACTCCAAAAAAATAAATAAAAGGTTGTTCTTTTGAAACTACTTAAGAAACACTTTCCACTCAGCAAAGATTTGCCCTGGTCCTGGACTCACCATGTGTGCTGCACACACATTATAAGCAGCCAGGCATAATCTTCTCACTTCTCCAGGCACATGATTTCAAAATCAGTGTAAGTAGGGCCAGCAATGGATAAAGGACCCTCACATTCAAAAAGTATTTCACTTCCATCCTCCAGTTTATCCCATGGTTGCCTGCCAAATTTCCACACTTGTTTCTTTGGAAAGGTCAAGCTTTCTTTAAACCTTGGAAAGACAGCTGTGCTTAGACAGGTTAAAGGCAACACCCTGAATGCCCTTCCTTTGAGCCACTGGTGGTAGTCGTGTCCAATCTTTGTGAGCCTGCCTGGCTCCTCTGTCCTTGGAATTCTCCAGGCAAGAATACTGGAACGGTTTGCCATTCCCGTCTCCAGGGGATCTTCTGCACCCAGGGACTGAACCTGGGTTTCCTGCACTGCAGGCAATTCTTTACCATCTGAGCCACCAGGGAAACCCTTTGAGCCATTACTCAGGGTCTAAAAATTACAAAATCCATAAGACACCTGGCTTCCCTGGTGGCTCAGACGGTAAAGCATCTGCCTGCAATGCAGGAGACTCAGGTTCAATCCCTGGGTTATGAAGACCCCCTGGAGAAGGAAATGGCAACCCACTCCAGTACTCTTGCCTGGAAAATCCCATGGATGGAGGAGGCTGGTAGGCTACAGTCCATGGGGTCGCAAAAAGTCGGTCATGACTGAGTGACTTCATAAGACACCTAAGAGCTTTAACTAAGCCTTTGAGAGCAATTTACATCAGGTCATTGGCCAACCCAAAGATCCTGAAGGGAAGGGAAAGTTGCTCAGCCGTGCTCCAAAGATCCTGAGTAGGGCTCAAGTAAGTACATAATTTAGGATATTAAAACTGAAAATAATTTAAGATATTAAAAGGGCAAATAATTTACCACTAAATAAATTATTACAGAAGATCTTCAGTAGTTCAGAGGCCCCAGCATGTAATTTTTTCCCAAGAAGGAAACTACAGGTCCAAACAAACATCAGTTACTGCCATAAAGCACTTATCAAGTCATCTCTTATTATTTCCACTGCTGCTGCTACTGCTGCTAAGTCGCTTCAGTCATGGCAGACTCTGTGTGACCCCAGAGATGGCAGCCCACCAGGCTCCCTCGTCCCTGGGATTCTCCAGGCAAGAACACTGGAGTGGTTGCCATTTCCTTCTCCAACGCATGAAGTGAAAAGTGAAACTGAAGTCGCTCAGTTGTGTTCGACTCCCAGCGACCCCACGGACTGCAGCCTACCAGGCTCCTCCATCCATGGGATTTGCCAGGCAAGAGGACTGGAGTGGGTTGCCATTGCCTCTCCAACTAGCGGAGTACAATAAGAGTACTGAAAATTTCAAACTGAAAATTCACAGATAAGTCAAAAATTGTTTAAAAGATTTGTCTTCTTAATTATGTTTTGGCTAGGCTATCACTCAAATTTTGAATTCCCAAACACAATAGCTAAGAATTACAGAGCAGACTGACAGGAAAGTTCGGGGCCTAAAAATCAGTTGATGTGAGTCACAAGTAGAAAATAAAATATATAACTTTAAAAATCAGTGAGAAAGGAGCATTCTGACACACCAGAGAGAGTAGATTATTAGTCATCGTCCACAAGATTATCAGGATGAGAAAGAACATGGATTACTGGCTGATAAAGTTCATGTAAATATAAATGAACAAAGGTAAGCACAGAACAGGCAAAACAGAATGAAAGGACAAGGGAATTCCAAAACCACTTTTTGGTTAGGTTGCCTTAAGCAACTTTGGTAAATAAGACTACAGTTTCTCTTTTTTAAAAAAACTTTGACAAGGGAAGAAATAAAGACTATACAGTTAGTGACCAAGGTTCCATCTTTTAGATAGAACAGATAAATGCTTAGAAAGTATCTTTCAGTGAAAGTAGAGAATATTTAACAGATAAATGTTAATCCCACTTAAGACCAAATATTTTTGAGTTCCAGAGAAATGTTCCTATTTATTTTCAGAATTCATGCAGCCAACACTAACAAATTTCTTGAAGAAACAAAGGAGAAATGTCCAGGTTTTGGTTTTTGGCTCATTATTTATGTACCATTAATGCTCATTTCTTGGTTTTACCTCAGGATCCAAGTTTCTGAAAACATACATTCTTGTCTTCTCCATCACTGCAAACAAATCAGGATTATCTTTGGCCCACTTCATATCCCAGACATCTTTTCGCTCCAATTTTAACAACTCGCCAATGACTTGCTGTCCTGTGCTGTCTGTCACTCGAGCATCCAAGTCAAAGAAGGTTAGAACTCCTAAGACGTCGATGATAGCAAGGCGGCTGCAAGCAATGAAAGTGGAGGAGGGAAGAAACAGTAATCTCGCATTCATGAGTATAATTACCTATCACCATTCTTCAAAATAACTTCATCAGAACCCAGGAAGAAGACAGAAATGGTTTTAACTAATTAACTTTAAACAAACATTTATAAACTTGATAGAAGACATGAGGTACTTTCCATTTTGCTTCCTTGAGAGAAAAAAGTATTCAAGGGACTAAAGCAACTGGTATGCAAATAACCTAAAATATTACAGTAGAATTTCTATATTTTGCACAATTAGAGAAAAACATCTTTGCCCAATTTGAGAAAAACATCTATATATATATATACATATATATGTATGTGTGTGTGTATATATATATTCCTAATAAATATAATATTTAAATACAAATATAGTATAGTAAAACCACACTGGACTATACAAGTTGAAAACAAACACACGTCTTTGCATTTGTTACATAAATAAAACAATCCCAGTGGATGACAGTCTACCTATGGAAAGTTTTCAGACTTACCTAGAGTTGCAATTCAAGGATAATTGGTGGGCTTGACAATCAAGGCAATATTTTTGAATCAAACCAACGTTAGGAAGACTGTATCTCTGAAAGGTGCCAGATTCACGACTCTACAGAAAATATTTTTGATTACTAAAGCCTATTTACCATAATAACATTAAATTACAACTACAGGTCTCTCTATATGTTCATACATTTGCTTCAAATCCAAAGTGGTAGTGTCACAGTGAATTCTCAGTTCTGATACTGATCATGTTCTGAGTACATATTTACCTCCTAATTTAATTAAAACCTTTTTAAAGTGGCTGAAGATGATCTAATATTTTTCAGGTAATATCCAAGAAAAAAAAGTCAGAAACCTAGTTCTTTTTAATACACAAAGTCTTATATCAGATGGAAGACATATCTAGGATTATTTACAATTGTCTAGGTTAATATTCAGGGTACACTGAAAGCTAACATATACAACACCTACTGAACTAAATTTCATATACATGAAAAATAAATATAAGACCACCATACGAATACAGTTGCACTGCAAGTCTGTGTTGTCATCCTGTGGCCATCTATATGATACCAGTTCATGGCAAAAGGTGATGATAAGAAAGCAGTGATACAGTGAGTAATATTTCAATGTGTTTAAACACAGAACAGAAGGTAAGTTTCCATGCAACTCTGCGCAAGCCTTAAGGCTGACAAATGAACAGAGCAACAGACAGCGAAACCCTACTGTGTTTGGGGCCATGGCAATAGGAAAAAACAGGAGGCTACCCTCAGCCCACTATTCCCTCTCCCTTTCTACCAGGAGCAGCTCTCTCCTCTGAGCACGCTTCTGCAGAGGGCCTGTCAGGAAGACTGGGGAGGGCAAGGGACTGGTAACAAGGGCAGATATTTTCTTAATGTACAAAAGACAGGTACAGGCTTTAAAAGATTTCATATATTGAAGTACACAATCAGATTTTGTTTTTTAAAAAATAGGTCCTATAACTTTGAGTTTGAAAACGTCATGGTTTTAAAAGCTCTGCATATTTCAACAGTGGAAAGTTTTCAATGCAGAAGGTATCTTTACCACTAAAATTTTTGCTAGTATTAAAACTGAGTGTTTCTTATAGGGAGACTCTCTCATTTAGGAATTAAGTCCATTTTTATGGTTGATCTGACTTGCATTTTCTTTTTATTTTTTCCTGCAAATGTCAGAAACACAACTAACACAACCGAAAAACGTGCTGTGTAACAAAGAATATAAAAAGAAAAGACTTTCTACAGAGCTGACTGTAAGACAAACTGCTTAAAACATACACCAAATTCATTTGGTGAGAAAAATGAATACTATGTTCTTAAGGTTTTCCCCCATAAACTTAGCTAATGTCTAAAGAATGTAACTAGAACTGGAAATACACACACTCAAGGATCTATTTACATAATTCAAGTTTAATGACTCTACCAGCTTTACTATTTTCAGCATTTATTTCTAAAATCACTATTTTCAAATATCAGAGCTTGAGAAGAGACACTATAACATTGATACACTGATTTTATTTGAAAAATTCAGCAAAATTTGCCACGGACTTCTTTATTTTATTGGCTAGCAAACACACTACCTCTTCATTCTAAGTCTTACGAAAACAGCTGAGCCAAAGCACTTTCTCCAGTACAAAACAAAGCAGGCTACATAGAGAGGAAACTTTCCAAGACCTACTGCCACCGTGCAATCTATTCCACGTTGGCCAGTCTTGACAGGGCTCATTCAACCCAGCAACAGACTCTCCCCAGCTGGCCACGAGTCTACTACCTTCACAGTTATTTTTCGCAAATGATTAACAATTTGTGAGGCAATCTTTGAAACTTTATTTATTTTGTTAGACCTAGTAAAACTTGAGGTGCCCACAAGATGAGGTTCAAATCCAAAACATATTGCTTTGCCCTGTTTTCACCACTTAAAAGATTACTGTTCATAGAATAAGTTTTTTTTAAGCCACTTACCACAATCAATGTCTTATCAGATGCAGTTATGGCACAAATCGGATCCCTTGTACCCTAAAATAAATCAGTGTTACTCTTTATCAAACATTCATTGAATGACTGATCTGGTATAAGGTGGTATGCAATTCACTAAGAACACTTCAGCTATATACTTATTAACCACTATTTACTTACTGAGCACCTACTATGTGACAGACATTGAAGCGCTGGAGATACTCGGATGTAATCTTTGCCCTCAGGGATTACTCAAAAGTCTAGTAGGGAACAGTGGACCCAGCGCTTAACAGTACAGTGTGATCAGAGTGGAGGTAAACACAAGAGTTTCGAGAACACAGAAGGAGAAGTCTAAACTTACACCAAAATGGGAGGAGAGGCAGACACTTGAGCTTAGTCATAAAAGATGAATATTCAGCATGCCAGAATAAAGAAGGGGTAAATGGCATGGCACTGTTACAACCTGGATGGATCTTTATAAAAATAGCCATTCTCAAAAGGTGACATGCTATATGATTCTCTTCACGGGACATTCTCAGAGTGACAAAACTACAGAGATGGAAACAGATTAGTGATTGCCAGGGGACAAGGATGGGGGTGAGAGTGAGTATAAAAATGAAGAAGTAGCATGAGGCAAGTTCCTTTACGGTGATGAAGTTACATAAAACTATACGTAAAAACTAGTGAAAACCGAATAAGGAACTGAGTTGTAGTCTAGCTAACAGCACCATTACCAATGTCTATTTCCTGATTTTGATATTTTACCGCCATTACATAAGATGTCACCATGTGGGAAGCTGGGTAAAGCAGTTTTACGTGCTATTTTTGCAACATCCTATGAGCCTAAGATTGTGTCAAAATAAAAACTTTTTTTAAATCTAAAGAAGAAAACATAGCAGATCTAGAACAAGCTGAATCAGAAGAGAAATTCTTAAAAGAATCACTAGAATAATATGCTATTCACTGGAAACAAATTTTTTCATGTCTCAGAATAAAATTACAGTATTTCCAAATCTATGGATATTAACATTTGCTGGCACTAATAAAATCACCTACTTGAATGGCTTTGCTGTAATCAAGCACACCATCCAGTGATCCAGAAGGAGTATCATCAACATGATAAATTCTGGAAAAAAAAAAAATTCAAATTTCAATGACAGTATACGTAAGGTTTATACTATTTCATGATCTCTAGAACAATTAAAGGATTGGATAACACCAATGAATACTGTTATTTAATATTAATGTCCTGATTATTTTAAAGAGTTCTTGACACAGCTCAACCTTATAAAGGCAGAAACTACTGACCACGTGTTTGCCAGTTATGCAAGCGCCATGTTCCTGGAAGCTGGGCCAAAACTATATCTGGACATTGAATCACAGATTTCCAATGAATTTCAATAAGCCGCAAAAGATATTTCCCTTACTCTCCCAAGGAACATCGGTCAGGAACAACTTCTAAAGCACCAAGAGTCTCTGTTGTTTCTCCGCAACAGAAAGGGAATTTCTGTTTTTCGATATGCTTTTTCCTTTTTATCGATATGCTTAATAAAAGTAAAACCTAAGTGTATTTGGGAAGCTCTAGTTAATGGGATTTTCGTTCTGAAGAAAAGAACCTTCCCTAAGCTTCCTGCGTTATGAAGAGGCGCCACCTCAGGTGCACCGTCCCTAGGGTGCCTTTACTGTAACACTCACACCACAGTATCACTGCCAGTTTACTTCCTTTTCCCACTTGGCAGTGATTTTCCTAGAGGCAAAGACTACATCTCTAGGGCCTGCCACACACTGTCAGACGCTCTATAATGTCTGATGAGAAAAACAGTAAAATGAATGGAGGAACAGAGTGGCTCTGAGGCCCTGTGCAAGTTATTTAACTTCTCTGAGCCTCAATTTCTTTGTCTGTAAAAGAAGGCTAACAATTTGCCTTTTGCAGGACTTTTGAGAGGCATAAATTAAATGATGTTTGTAAAGCACACATGTGCAGAGCCTGATCCATAAAAAGGAGTTTGAGACCGTGTAGCTGCAATATATAATCACGAGAAATTAAGCCATTTTCTACTTTTAAAATATCATTAAATTTTACCATTGTTAAATTGAAGTCACATTTGTATTTTCATCAATATAATAAGGAGATCGAATGTTAAATAAATACAGGTGACAGAACTGTATGAAACACAGGAAGGTATACCCATTTAGAGATAACCATATTTCTACTTTTTAATACATTTCCATTAAGTACACACAGTTAATAACTCTACTTAGCTGTCACAAAGTAAAAGTCAAAGATTAGAATAGGAGGTCTCTCAAGAGATCAGCTGACCCAAATCCCTTTATTAAAACAAGTAGGGTGCTACAAGAAACGCCAATCTTGAGTCAAGGGGCTCAGAGCCAGATAAACCTGGCAGTATGTCCCTCTCTGCTTATCAGCTGGGCACCTCTGTGTCTCAGTTTCCCATGAAACAGGAATGAAATGAGTACTGACAGGACACACCAGTATCTGGCACGAAGAAGTAACAAGAAGTACTCAATCAGTGCTGGCTCTTATCACCATCGCCAGCTGTATTTTACAGATGACGAAACCCAAGTTCAGAGACAACTGGCCTAAAGTCATTAAAACTAGCAATTATATTCCAGACAGAAATATAGGAAATGATGCCTTCTTTATTTAAGCAAAACCGGATCACTTTAGCTCACTCATGGGGGACGCTCACTCCAGGGAGAGGCTAGACTTTCCTTCCCCAACCTTGTCCTAAGATCTACCTTCTCCCACAAACTGCAGGTCTCCTGTGATCACTGCCACGTCTGCCATGTGCTCTCCCCAAAGAGGCCAGAAGCGATCTGCACTGAGTCTCCTCAGGTCTACCGAGAAGACAACATGGACTCTCTTTCAACTGTTTTTTTTTTTTTTTCCTGCTTCCACATGAATTCACATATCCAAAATACTTTTACTGGGGTTATATAGCCTACCTTAGTACACAAGTGAGTCATAAGAGGAAGGGAAGACTGCATTAAGATCTCAAGTATGTTTGAAGGAAAATGATTTGAAAAAAGCAACCTGAGATTTCTGAAAAATCTGCTCGTTGCCCATCACCAACAACACAGGCCTGTGCCTTCATTAAGAATCATCAGGTTAAAATTACTCAACCAAATATTTTGCTTAAAGGCTCAGGATAACAACAAAAGAGCAACAAACATGGAATGTCACTAACAGAGACAACATAACTTACAGAACACAGTAAATACACTGCAAGACTTACTACAAAGAATCCCTCCATCAGGGCTCCTAATTTCTCCATGTGGTAGAGTTGTCTTTACCCCCACTTCTAAGAAATAGTTCCAACCCCAAAGCCCCTGGAATCCAGGGCAAGAGAAAGAAGGTGAGGGACCAGTTCTGTCCACCTACAGACTTTCTCCATATCTGTGTCTAAGGACCTGCCTCTCTTGTGATGATTATGACAATAGAATCATCCCACTTTCCTGGAAAAGCCTCTACCACTAACCCATAGGAATGAAGTTTTGGTTAGACATTTAGATTTCAATTGAATAATCACATTTCAGTGTAGCATTACAGCTGTAACATGATGAGAGTAGATGAGTGAGACTAGCCTTTCTTATAAAAACATAGGCTTCCAGTCTTTAAAGGCTTTTTGTAATTACACCATATGCACTTCTTGGAGAAGGAAATGGCAACCCACTCCAGTGTTCTTGCCTGGAGAATTCCAGGGAGGTGGGAGCCTGGTGGGCTGCCGTCTATGGGGTCGCACAGAGTTGGACACAACTGAAGTGACTTAGCAGCAGCAGCATGCTACTTCTCTTTAAACACATAGGGCTTCCCTGGTGGTCCGGTGGTTAAGAATCTACCTGCCAATGCAGGGGACACCGGTTTGATTCCTGTTCCAGAAAGATCCCACATACCACGAGACAACTAAGCCCGTGAGCCACAACTACTGAGTCCACACATCCGAAAGCCTGTGCTCCACAACGAGAGAAGCCACTGCAATGAGAAACCCATGCCCGGCAATTAGAGAGCAGCCCCTGTTTGCCGCAAATAGAGAAAGCCTGAGTACAGCAACAAAGACCCAGTACAGCCAAAGTAAAACTAATTTAAAAAATTTAAACACACAAATCTGAAAGATATTCAAATTAATGGAAAAATATTATTTCTAGTAATCAAAACAATTTACGGCTCTCAAGCATGACAATTATAAATAGCTATGTCCAATTTAAATGTGATATGGTTGAGCCACTAAAAAATGTGCATTAAAAGATATACCTTTCTCTCCCTTCTTTTCGAGAACGGGTGATCTGATTAATTTCCAATGCTGTAAGCTTCTTTGCCACACGATATTGCCAGATATAAAATGCTTCTTTCGAAGCTGCTATCACATGGGTTTTGGTCATTGTAACAAATAATGGCACTATTAAAAAGAACAGAAAGACAATTTGGTTACAATTAGAATCACAAAAGGTTTGTGCCGCAAATGACTTTAGCGATCATGAGTCCACCTCCTTATTTTACAGACAGAATATTCCAAACACAGTCTGAGAAATCAGAAGAGTCAAAAGCTTACAGGACCATACAAAAATATCAACTCAAAAGGGATCAAAGACCTAAATACAGAACTCTTAGATGAAAACTTATGTGTAAATCTTTGTGACATTGGGTTAAGCAATGATTTCTTAAATATACACCAAAACTACAAGCAATAAAAGAAAAAAAAAGGAGATTAACTGGACCTCATCAAAATTAAAATATTTGTGCTCCAAAGGACACCATCTAAAAAGTGAAAGACAATCCACAAAAGGAAGAAAATATTTGAAAATCAAATATATGATAGGGAATTAGATCTAGAATGTCCAAATAACACTTACAACAATAATATATCACAATAAATTAGATAATTTATTATTATCCAATTAAAAATTGAGCAAAGCATCTGAATAGACATTTCCCCAATGAAGATATACAAATGGCCACTAAGCAAATGAAAAGAGGCTCAACATCAGTAGCCATGAGGCAAATGCAAATCAAAATCACAATAATACTTCACATCTACTAGCATGGGTAGAGTCAAGATGTCAGACAATAATGAGCATTTGCAAAAATGTGGAGAAATGGCAGGAATGTAAAACGGTGCGTCCACCTTGGGAAACTGCTTGGTAGTTCCTCAGAATGGCAAATACAGAATTACCATATGCCCTAGCAATTCCACTCCTAGGTATATGCCCTCATTAATTCAGAAAAAGATACTCTTCAAAGTTCCTTCTCACTAAGAATATATTCTCTTAAACATCTTTTCATCTGTTCCATTTCCTAGTGAATATTTAATTAAATTTCCACTGTGTACCCTTTGATGAAATAGAAAATCCATCGTAAACAGATAAAGAAACAGAGAATTAAAGATATAAAATAACTTGCCCAAGGTTAGTCAGGCAAAAATAAACAAAATAAACAATATAAAACGAAATACACACACACAAAACACAGAAAAAACAAAAAACTCATAAAAGATCATTTGAGTACCTAATTTCTAAATTCACAGTTAAAATGGTACAAAACATATTTTTCAATTCACAAACACTGTACAAAGTAATCATTAACAGAGTCAGGATAATGGGAAAGTGTTAGTAACAAGCACCATTTATGGAGTTCTTACACTGTGTACTATGTTTGGTCGCTCAGTTGTGTCCAGCTCTTTGTGACCCCATGACTACAGCCTGCCAGGCTCCTCTGTACATCAGGGATTCTCCAGGCAAGAATACTGGAGTGGGTTGCCATTCCCTTCTCCAAGGGATCAAACCCAGGTCTCCCGCACTGCAGGCAGATTCTTTACTGTCTGAGCCACCAGGGAGTTCTTGTCACAGTACAAATAAAGGACATTTAAGGCAGTAAGAGACATAGGAACGGAACAAAAAATTAGAAACTAGACTGATGGTATGGTGTTAATTGAATAAACAAGTTGAGGTTCAAATACAAGAGTTTTTATATGCTAACGGACTTCCCTGGTGGATCAGACAGTAAAGCATCTGTCTACAATGCGGGAGACCTGGGTTCCATCCCTGGGTCGGGAAGATCCGCTGGAGAAGGAAATGGCAACCCACTCCAGAGCTATTGCCTGGAAAATCCTATGGACAGAGAAGCCTGATAGGTTACAGTCCATGGGGTCACAAAGAGTCGGACACGACTGAGCGACTTCACAAATACCTCAGTAAGTTGAATTATATTTTAAAAATTTATTTTCATTACAATTGTCACAATTTCTCTATTCAAAATGTGTACCAACTGCTACCAAACTCTAGAGGGAGCAAGAAGCCTTCCTTTAAAGGAGAGCTGGTTGGAAGGCAGTCCTGAGAACCGTGGCAGAACCCCAATTCAGGGGGAGCCCTGAATGAGACGAAGGAGCAGGCCACGTCCAGGTTTTGCTCAACTTTCGCTGATCCCG
This sequence comes from Aepyceros melampus, assembly GCA_006408695.1. Lineage (NCBI taxonomy): Eukaryota > Metazoa > Chordata > Mammalia > Artiodactyla > Bovidae > Aepyceros > Aepyceros melampus. The sequence continues at coordinate 442,077 of SJXQ01011390.1, forward strand.
TCTACACTAAATCATAAGATATCTGCTAAATATTCAGTAAATTCTACCACGGATACTCTGACACAAATAACTATTATGCCTTTAGTGTGATATGAAGTAAGTTAGTAAGTTAGTAAGTTAACTGCTTTCTAATAAAATACATGTTTCCTAAGCATATAAAAGCATTTTTAACCAGTGATTAGCTACAATTAAAAATTATAGTCATGTTTCCGCTGACGTATATTGTCACCCTGCTTATTTAACTTCTATGCAGAGTACATCATGAGAAACGCTGGACTGGAAGAAGCACACATAGGCTGGAATCAAGATTGCCGGGAGAAATCTCAATAACCTCAGATATGCAGATGACACCACCCTTATGGCAGAAAGTGAAGAGGAACTAAAAAGCCTCTTGATGAAAGTGAAAGTGGAGAGTGAAAAAGTTGGCTTAAAGCTCAACATTCAGAAAACGAAGATCATGACATCTGGTCCCATCACTTCATGGGAAATAGATGGGGAAACAGTAGAAACAGTGTCAGACTTTATTTTCTTGGGCTCCAAAATCACTGCAGATGGTGACTGCAGCCATGAAATTAAAAGACGCTTACTCCTTGGAAGAAAAGTTATGACCAATCTAGATAGCATATTGAAGAGCAGAGACATTACTTTGCCAACAACCTTTGCCAACAAAGGTCCATCTAGTCAAGGCTATGGTTTTTCCTGTGGTCATGTATGGATGCGAGAGTTGGACTGTGAAGAAAACTGAGTGCTGAAGAATTGATGCTTTTGAACTGTGGTGTTGGAGAAGACTCTTGAGAGTCCCTTCGACTCCAAGGAGATCCAACCAGTCCATTCTAAAGGAGATCAGCCCTGGGTGTTCTTTGAAAGGAATGATGCTAAAGCTGAAACTCCAATACTTTGGCCACCTCATGTGAAGAGTTGACTCATTGGAAAAGACTCTGATGCTGGAAGGGATTGAGGGCAGGAGGAGAAGGGGACAACAGAGGATGAGATGGCTGGATGGCATCACCAACTCAATGGACATGAGTATTGGAAGAAAAGTTATGACCAACCTAGATAGCATATTCAAAAGCAGAGACATTACTTTGCCAACTAAGGTCCATCTAGTCAAGGCTATGGTTTTTCCTGTGGTCATGTATGGATGTGAGAGTTGGACTGTGAAGAAGGCTGAGCACCAAAGAATTGATGCTTTTGAACTGTGGTGTTGGAGAAGACTCTTGAGAGTCCCTTGGACTGCAAGGAGATCCAACCAATCCATTCTGAAGGAGATCAACCCTGGAATTTCTTTGGAAGGAATGATGCTAAAACTGAAGCTCCAGTACTTTGGCCACCTCATGCGAAGAGGTGACTCATTGGAAAAGATCCTGATGCTGGGAGGGATTGGAGGCAGGAGGAGAAGGGGACGACCGAGGATGAGATGGCTGGATGGCATCAGGGACTCAATGGACGTGAGTCTGAGTGAACTCTGGGAGTTGGTGATGGACAGGGAGGCCTGGTGTGCTGCGATTCATGGGGTGCAAAGAGTCGGACACGACTGAGCGACTGAACGGAATGGAATGCAGGTGGTACTAGTGGTAAATAACTTGCCTGCCAATGCAGGAGAGGTAAGAGATGCAGGTATGATCCTTGGGTCAGGAAGATCCCCTGGAGAAGGAAATGGCAACCTGCTCCAGGATTATTGCCTGGAGAATCCCATGGACAGAAGAGCCTAGCAGGCTACAGTCCCTGGGATCACAAAGAGTCAGACACAACTGAAGTGACTGAGCATGCAAAAAAAACTGAAGAGATCAATAAAATGAGCTGTTCCTTTAAAAAGATAGACACAACTGATAATTAGATTCATCAAGAGAAAAGATCCGAGTAAATGAAAAGAAGAGGAGTTACTTCTGACACCACAGAAATATAAAGGACCAGAAGAAATTATTGATAATACAAACAGCTATAAGCTGGTAAAATGGAAAATCTAGAAGAAAAAGACAAATTACTAGAAATACACATATCCAAAGACTGAACTAGTAAAAAAAAAAAAAAAAGAAAGAAAATATGGAAAGACCAATTATCAGTGAAGCCAAGTCAGTGAAAACTAACAACAACAACAACAAAACTCACGGCAAAATATCCAGGCTTCACAAGTGTGTTCAACAAAAATTTAGAGAAGAGTTAACACTTATTATTCTCAAAATATTCCCCAAAATTACAGAGCTATTCATTTCCTCTTGTGCACAGGTGTAATTCCACCTGTGTATTTTTGCATTCATTTTTTTTTTTTTTCATTTTCTTTCTTTTTGGGGGGCGTGGGTGGGTGGTATTGCACTGTGCAGCTTGCAGGATATTAGTTTCCCCATCAGAGATTAAACCCTGGGCTCTTGGCAGTGAAAGCACAGAGTTCTAACCACTGGACTGCTAGGGAATCCCCAAAGTCATTTCTTATTCTGTCCAGGACACACTCTTCCATGGTTTGCATTCTCACTTCTTTTAGGTTTTTGATCAAACGTCACTTTTTAAAACAAGAATTTCTAAATAATCTGTTGAAAAAAAAAAAACAGGCAAACAAACAAAAATACTATTTCTTCCTTTCTGCTAAAATTTCCCCCTTTATTCTGTTTTGTTTCTTTATATATCAACATCTGATAAGGTGTATATTAACTTTTTAATTTATTCATAAAAAATATGATTTCATTTTATTAACAATTTTCAGGACTATGGATACTTTGTCTATTTTTTTTCACTACTATATTCCTCAGATGTAAACTGCAAGATTGAGTAAACTAGTCACTAGCCACATGTAGCTATTTAAATTTAAATTAATTAAACTAGAAAACTTAGTTCCTCAGTTAGACTGTCACATTTCAAGTGTTCAATAGCCATATGTGGCTAGTGCTGTGGTAATGGACAGGGTATTATAGAATATCTTCATCACAGACAGTTCCATTTAATAGCACTGGTGTAAAATATGTTGAGAGCAAAGGTACATGTTTAATACACATTTGCTGATTAATAGTCTAAATAATTAAAGGGCTAAGAGAGAGGAGTAAAGTAGGAAGTCAAGAGATATCTGGAGTAACAGGCAAGTTTGATCTTGCAGTACAAAATGAAGCAGGGGAAAGGCTAGAAGAGTTTTGCCAAAAGAATGCACTGGTCATAGCAAACACCCTCTTCCAACAACACAAGAGAAGACTCTAGACACGGACATTACCAGATAGTCAATACTGAAATCAGGTTGATTTCATTCTTTGCAGTTGAAGATGGAGAAGCTCTCTACAGTTAGCAAAAACAAGAATGGAAGCTGACTGTGGCTCATATCATGAACTTCCTTATTGCCAAATTCAGATGTAAATTGAAGAAATTAGGGGAAATCGCTAGACTATTCAAGTGAGACTTACTTAAATTATATCCCTCACGATTTTACAGTGGAAGTGAGAAATAGATTCAAGGGATTAGATCTGATAGAGTGATAGTGATGGAGGTTCATGACATTGTATAGGAGGCAGAGATCAAGACCATCCCCAAGAAAAAGGAATGAAAATAGACAAAATGGTTGTCTGAGGAGGCCTTCCAAAAGCTGAGAAAAGAAGAAAAGCTAAAGGCAAGAGAGACAAGGAAAGAAATACCCAATCTATAGAATAGCAAGAAGAGATAAGAAAACCTTCCTCATGGATTAATGCAAGGAAATAGAGGAAAACAATAGAATGGGAAAGACTAGAGATCCCTTCAATAAATTAGAGATACCAAGGGAACATTTCATGTAAAGATGGGCTCAATAAAGGACAGAAACAATATGGACCTAACAGAAGCAGAAGGTATTAAGAAAAGGTGGTGAGAATACATAAAAGAACTGTACACAAAAGGTCTTGACTCAGATAACCATGATGCTGTGATCATTCACCTAGAGCCAGACATCCTTGAGTCTGAATTCAAGTGAGCCTTAGGAAGCATCATCATGAACAAAGCTAGCGGAGGTGATGGAATTCCAGCTGAGTTATTTCAAGTCCTAAAAGATGCTGCTGTGAAAGTGCTGCACTCAATATGCCAACAAATTTGGAAAGCTTGGCAGAGGCCACAGGACTGGAAAGGTCAGTTGTCATTCCAATCCTAAAGAAAGGCAATGACAAAGAAGCATCAAATCACCACACAATTGCTCTCATCTCACACGTTAGCAAAGTAATGCTCAAAAATCTCCAAGCTAGGTTCAACAGCATGTGAACTGAGAAATTCCAGATGTTCAAGCTGTATTTAGAAAAGGCAGAGAAATCTGTGATCAAATTGCTAATATCTGTTGGATCATAGAAAAAGCAAGGGAGTTCTAGAAAAACATCTGCTTCTGCTTTATTTCCTACACTAAAGACTTTGAGTATGTGGATTACAACAAACTGTGGAAAATTCCGCAAGAGATGGGAATACCAGACCACCTCACCTGCCTTCTGAGAAACCTGCATGTAGATCAGGAAACAACAGTTAGAACCAGACGTGGAACAATGGACTGGTTCCAAATTGGGAAAGGAGTACATAAAGGCTGTATATGTTATTCTGTTTAACTTATATGCAGAGTACATCAAATGAAATCCTGGGCTGGATGAAGCACAGCTGGAATCAGGATTGCCAAAAGAAACATCAGTAACCTCAGATTTGCAGATGACACCACACATATGGCAAAAGTGAAGAGCTTCTTGATGAATGTAAAAGAGGAGAGTGAAAAAGCTGGCTTAATATTCAGCATTCAAAAAACCTAGATCATGGGATCCAGTCCCATCACTCCATGGCAAAGAAAGGGGAAACAATGGAAACAGTGACAGACTATTTTTGGGGGCTCCAAAATCACAGCAGATGGTCACTGCAGCCATGAAATTAAAATACACTTGCTCCTTGGAAGAAAAGTTATGATCAATTTAGACAGCATATTAAAAAGCAGAGACATTACTTTGCCAACAGAAATCCAGCTAGTCAAAGCTTTGGTTTTTCCATTAATCATGCATGGATATGAGAGTTGGACCATAAAGAAAGCTGAGCACTGAAGAATTGATGCTTTTGAACTGTGGTGTTGGATAAGACTCTTGAAAGCCTCTTGGACTGCAGGGAGATCAAACTAGTCAATCCTAAAGGAAATCAGTCCTGAATATTCATTGGACGGCCTGATGCTGAAGTTGAAACTCTAATGCTTTGGCCACCTGATGCAAAGAACTGACTCCTTGGAAAAGACTCTGATGTTGGGAAAGATTGAAGGTAGGGAGGGAAAGAGGGTGATATGGTTGGATGGCATTACTGATGATGGACATGAGTTTGAGCAAGCTCCAGGATTTGGTGATGGACAGGGAAGTCTGTTGTGCTGCAGTCCATGAGGTCGCAAAGAGTTGGACATGACTTGACTGAGAGACTGAACTGAAGACAGAGAAATGTCAAACAATGGAAAAGGTATATCATCACAGATCAGAGGCAATTATAAGACTATTAAGTCCCTATATTATGCAAATGTATGGTAAAGGTTTTAAAAGGCTATTTGAAAATTATATTCACAGAAAAACTTAGTTTAAAAAAAACCTATCCAAAAAGATGTTGAAAATTAACAAAGATCACAAATATTTATAAAGTTGTTAAAGATATACCTTTAAAAAGTACAGGGACCAACAAATGTGATTAAAATTGAACTTTAAATTCTTTAAAGAACAATTATTTCAATTAAGCTACTTTATTAGATTATGCTTACGTTGGGACATTTAAATTTAAAAATCCAACCTGATTCATTCTATTAAAATGGCATAGCAGCATTATCAGTATAGAAGCAATGAAAAAACCCTATAGGTAAAATATTATTCAAAACAAATTAGGTGATTTTATGAATAGATAGTAAATTATCTAATATTTGATTGCATGAAAGATTCAAAATGAGAATAATGCACTGTTAAGTTAATCGGTAAGTGTAATTTGCTTTTTGAAGGTAAAATAAAATTAATATCAGGAAGTCTGCTACAATAATTTATTATATTAACAATTTTATAAAGAAAAATAAACATATGATTTTACTGATGATTGGAAGTATTTGCTAAAACATGCCAACAAGCAAATGCTAATAAAATTCTAGGTAAAATGGAATAGAAATAAAATATAGTGAAAATTTTAAAAAATCAACAAATTTCGATATCTAGACAGAAATTTTCGTCATCATCATTATTACTTTACTTGAACATTCTTGTGAATAAGTAGAGATATTAAAGATGGAGCAATCACCAAAAGAGAAAATAAATCTCCCTTTGTTATTATGATTGTTCATTTAAATAGAAACTAGAATTATAAATGAAAGTTTTTTTATTATGACTAGATGCTAGTTGAGCACTGTAACAAATGCTTTTCTCCATTTTAGCAATATGCACAGAAGTAAAAGATATAATGTCTGTCACAGAATAATGGTAATGTTTTAAACTTAGAAAATCTTATAATAAAAGAATAAAATCAACATACTTTAAGATGTAAATTGAAGTCTGGATAATGTAAATAATATTTATGTTCTTATATATAAGCACAGTAATATTAAAAAATCAGTTATTATAAAACTAGTATATTAACTTAAGCTATTCCAGTTAAAGTTATCCCAGCAGAGTTTCTATTTATTTTAATTGAATAGCATTATTTTATATTATTATGTAAGAATAAATGTCCTTGGTAAAGCCAAGTAAAAATAGTTAAGAGCATTTTTCCCTCCCAGCGTAAGAATATAGATTAAATCTAGACATTATATTGGCCAATCAATAAAAAATAAAAGATAAAAAACTTAGAGAACTCAATATATTTTTAGTAATATATCCAAGTCAGTTAGAAAATATACAAATTTAACATGGCACCCCACTCCAGTACTCTTGCCTGGAAAATCCCATGGACGGAGGAGCCTGGAAGGCTGCAGTCCATGGAGTTGCTGAAGGTCGGACACGACTGAATGACTTCACTTTCACCTTTCACTTTCATGCATTGGAGAAGGAAATGGCAACCCACTCCAGTGTTCTTGCCTGGAGAATCCCAGGGATGGGTGAGCCTGGTGGGTTGCTGTCAATGGAGTCGCACAGAGTTGGACACCACTGAAGTGACTTAGCAGCATATTCATTGAGAAGAAAATTATTGTACTAATAGTTTCATTATCTATGAAACTGAATGACACACAAATTAAATTCTCAAGTGGAAATGAAATTTAAAAGGAAAAAAAAAGAAACCACATGAGTGACAAAGGTACCTGGGAGGAATTCTCACCAAGACTGAAAAATCAGAAGCTAAAGAGAAAGAGATAGGCATATCTGATTCAAAAATATGAGCATGGGAATAAAATAGTATGAACAGACCACATAGACAATAAATTATTAAAGTATGTACAATGCTGAAGATAGGGTTATTTCTATAATAGTACTTGGGATGGGGGAACCTTGTAGGCTGCAGTCTATGGGGTTGCACAGAGTCGGACATGACTCAAGCGACTTAGCAGCAGCAGCAGCAGCAGCAAGTGACAAGAAGTTATTAAATATTAGAAAATGCACAAAGTATCTAAAGAGGCAATTCATAGAAAAATGAATTCTCATGAAGAGATGCTTAAACTCATTAGCATTTAGGGTAATGCAAAGTAAAGTAACAGCAAGCTATCAGATTATAGGAATCAGATTAACAAAAATTAAATCTCTTTTAATATTTTCGATAGAAAAGTATATGTGTACCAATGTATTTTCATATATCACTTTTCAAATGTAAATTGTTACATCATTTTAGCAAAGTATTTGAGAAATATATAGGGACACATCTGGTTAACCAACCAGCCCCATTCTTGGTAATCTACCTCACAGACACAAAAGTGCCAGTTGGTAAGGACAGGAAGCAAATAGTTTGTAATAACATTGTTTAAAATTAAAAGGAATCATAACATAAAGTGGATTTCTATTAATAAGGTAATAATTGTTTAAATTACAGTAATGCTGTAATTTAATAGAAAATTGTGTATGAATAAAAGTGAATTGGAAAAATACTCTGTGTTTTGAAATAATGGCATAGGTTATAACGGAATTAAAAATGAAGACAAATGTGGACAATTCCACTTTTATTTTTATTTTTTCAATTCCACTTTTATAAAGCAATTATAATAAATCCTGTTCAATATATGTGTGCATAACCATATACAAATATTTATTATATATGCTTATGTAAATTCACATAGGTATATATATTTACAAAGGGATACTCACAAATTGGGCTTCCTTGGTGTCTGAGAAGGTAAAGAGTCTGCCTGCAATGTAGAAGACTCAGGTTCAATACCACGATTGTTAGAAAGATTTCCTAGAGAAGAAAATGGCAACCCACTCCAGTATTCTTTTTGTTTGTTTGTTTTTTTCTTTCCAGTATTCTTGCCTGGAGAATTCTGTAGACAGAGGAGCCTGGTGGGCTACAGTCCATGGGATAACAAAGAATTGGACACAACTGAGAGATTTTCACTCACTCATTTACACATGTATAATGTATAATTATGAAATCATAAATAAAGATGCAGAACAAAATATGCCAAATGGATTATATTTGTGTGTACATGTTGACTATGGAAGTGAATGATCTGTAGATAAATAGAAAAAAGGGGAGAAAATAATCATAGAAAATCAAGAGTAAAATTCATGAAAAATAAAAAGTAGTACATATGACACTGACATGCATCATTTATACAATAAAATAAACGTGTGTGTGTGTGTGCACTCAGTCATGTAGAACTCTTTGTGACTCCATGGACTGTAACCCACCAAACTCCTCTGTCAGTTTGATCTTCATGAATGAAGCAAAGTGGTGGAAGCTGCATGCTTTTGAAAGAAATGAATTAGGCTTCCAGTATTTAACTTTTAGCTTCCACATACTAACTCTACAGAGATAATTCATAACCAAATACAGCAAGCCTAATATAAACACCGTATGTCAGAGTTATTGATTCTATAGACGTATAAAGCTAAGTGAGCATTTGTCCTCAGAACGAGGATGCATTTGATTTTCCATCATGTTACCATCTGTATCCTAGTGTTAGTTGCTCAGCTGTGTCTGACTCTTTGCAGTCCCATGGACTGTAGGCCACCAGGCTCCTCTGTTCATGGAATTCTCCAGGCAAGAACACTGGGGTCGGTAGCCATCCCCTTCTCCAGAGGATCTTTCAGATCCAAGGATTAAACCCAGACTTCCTGCATTGCTGGCAGATTCTTTACCATCTGAGCCCTCAGAGAAGCTCGTCTGTATCCTGTGACTATTATATATCAAATTATTGTTGAAAGTGAAAGAGGAGAGTGAAAAAGTTGGCTTAAAGCTCAACATTCAGAAAAGGAAGATCATAGCATCTGGTCCCATCACTTCATGGGAAATAGATGGGGAAACAGTAGAAACAGTGTCAGACTTTATTTTGGGGGGCTCCAAAATCACTGCAGATGGTGACTGCAGCCATGAAATTAAATGGTGATTACTCCTTGGAAGAAAAGTTATGCCCAACCTAGATAGTATATTCAAAAGCAGAGACATTACTTTGCCGACTAAGGTCCATCTAGTCAAGGCTATGGTTTTTCCTGTGGTCATGTATGGATGTGAGAGTTGGACTGTGAAGAAGGCTGAGCGCCAAAGAATTGATGCTTTTGAACTGTGGTGTTGGAGAAGACTCTTGAGAGTCCCTTGGACTGCAAGGAGATCCAACCAGTCCATTCTGAGGAGATCAACCCTGGGATTTCTTTGGAAGGAATGATGCTAAAACTGAAGCTCCAGTACTTTGGCCACCTCATGCAAAGAGCTGACTCATTGGCAAAGCCCCTGATGCTGGGAGGGATTGGGGGCAGGAGGAGAAGGGGACGACCGAGGATGAGATGGCTGGATGAGATCACGGACTCAATGGACGTGAGTCTGAGTGAACTCTGGGAGTTGGTGATGGACAGGGAGGCCTGGCGTGCTGCGATTCATGGGGTCGCAAAGAGTCGGACACGACTGAGCGACTGAACTGAACTGAACTGAACTAGTCAAACTAAGAGATGAAATAAAACACCAATAGATCCTTAAAATGTTCACAGAATGCTTTAAATATGCCAAATAATGCTTTAAATTATAAAATGTTTGAGATAATTACTATTATAGAAATACTTAAAAGATATGTATATATAGAAATCATGTATAATATTTTTAAATCATGAATGATCAGTCAGGCATAACTGAAGCAGCAAAAGTTAACAAAAGGTTTAATAGATATCACTGCTACCACAAAGAAAGTAAAAATTAGGATCATTCTTTTAAGAATGTCTTAGGATCTAATTGGGAATCTCACTAATATTAAAGAGAAAATTTTTTTGTTTTCAGTCGGTAGTGGGCAGGGGGTGAAAAGTGGAACAAGGAGTATGGAAGTTAATAGACATATCTTCAGTCTTGTATCTTAGTTAATTAATCATTACCTAATTAAAAATGTGCTTGAAAGTGACAATGAAAGTCACTTAGTCATGTCTGACTCTGTGATCCCATGGACTATATAGTCCATGGAATTCTACAGGCCAGAATACTGCAGTGGGTAGTCTTACCCTTCTACAGGGGATCTTCCCAACCCAAGGACCAAATCCAGGTCTCCCGCATTGAGGCGGATTCTTTACCAGTTGAGCCACCAGGGAAGCTCAAGAATGTGCTTAATAATGTATAAATTGTAACACTTAAAACTGGTGACTTTAAATTGTTGTATCATTGCAACTCTCATTAAAGCATGTGATTTCATATTCTGAAGAAAAAAATAAAAGACATACAAATATAGGCCAAATTAATTCAGGAAGGGGCAGTTCTTTTCTGGTGTACCTGAAAAATACTTTTAAGAAGACAGAGCTGTCGATGTGTAGCAAAACGAATACAGTATTGTAAAGCAAAATAAACTAAAAGAATAAAAATTAATTAAAAAAATAAAAAATAAAAAAAAGAAGAGCTATTTTTAAAATTTTAATATAGATTATCCAGTTATTAAAAAAATGATTACTGAAAAGCAAGAAATTCATGAGAAACACTTTCTCAGGATCTACAGTGAGTTCTAAGATTTACTCAGAAGCTTATGCCCATGATTAGAAGATTCAGTTGAGATCATGTTTACAACTATGTATATGCTTTTGCTTTTAGATTACCTTTCATCTTCTCTGCTACTCTGTGAGCTCCTTGATGATACACCTGTATGTAATCTGATCAGCTTTTTATTCCCCTGTCTAGCACATGGACTAGCCCTTAGCTGAGGCCCAATTCTTAAATAATAAATGAATGAATAAAGATACTGTATCATAACCAGCTGACTGATGGGATGGAACTAGTCATTATTGAAATAAAAGATCAGCCGTATGTGACTTGTACCATTATTATCACATGCCTAATAAGTAGACTTGAATGTGATAATGTGGTTACTCCTTTCTATGTATTCAAATAGTCACACAAAGAGTAAAAGATCACATATCCAGTCTAAACTAAAACTACTTTAAAATTGAATATGAATGTACACAGAAGGCTAAAGAGATGTTAAGGAAGAAGCAGCCTCTAAAAATGAACTTTAGAAAATTGCAAAAATGTGATTATATAATAGCAAGCAGAAAGCCAAGGTGACAGGTACAAAGACTGAGATAGATAAATATTCAATAGCAATATTTCCAGCCATAATAAAATTATTTGACTTTATGATTATTGGTACTTTATTAATGCATGCACTGTGTAAATACAGGGACATCATCAGCCCTGATTTTTATTTCTAAGAAACTGGAAAAATATCTGATATTAATTAAATACAGAGTAAATATTTATTGGGCCAATTAATTAAAGTGCATTGCCTTGAACATTTCTTTAGTTGGATTTTCTCAACTTAAAAATGTTTAAATGTAATGTATATATTTTTATAAGCATCTATGGTATATTTAGGTGTACATATCCCCTGGGGAAGGAAACGGCAATCTACTCGTACTCTTTCCTGGAAAATCCCATGGATCGAGGAGCCTGGTAGGCTACAGTCCATGAGGTCACAAAGAGTCGGACATGAGTGAGAAACTTGACTTCATACTTTAATTTATAGATATCAGTTCAGTTCAGTTCAGTCGCTCAGTTGTGTCCGACTCTTTGCGACCCCATGAATCGCAGCACGCCAGGCCTCCCTGTCCATCACCAACTCCCGGAGTTCACCCAGACTCACGTCCATTGAGTCCATGATGCCATCCAGCCATCTCATCCTTGGTCGTCCCTTTCTCCTCCTGCCCCCAATCCCTCCCAGCATCAGGGGCTTTGCCAATGAGTCAACTCTTCGCATGAGGTGGCCAAAGTACTGGAGCTTCAGTTTTAGCATCATTCCTTCCAAAGAAATCCCAGGGTTGATCTCCTTCAGAATGGACTGGTTGGATCTCCTTGCAGTCCAAGGGACTCTCAAGAGTCTTCTCCAACATCACAGTTCAAAAGCATCAATTCTTCTGCACTCAGCCTTCTTCACAGTCCAACTCTCACATCCATACATGACCACAGGAAAAACCATAGCCTTGACTAGATGGACCTTAGTCGGCAAAGTAATGTCTCTGCTTTTGAAAATACTATCTAGGTTGGTCATAACTTTTCTTCCAAGGAGTAAGCGTCTTTTAATTTCATGGCTGCAGTCACCATCTGCAGTGATATTATAGTTTAAAATTGCAGCACTATAACTCGTTTTCTTAATCTTAATGAAAAAAATCAATATATTTAAATTTTATTTCTTTATCTAGTTATTGTTACATTAATTCCAGGTTTTTAATGCTTTAATTGTGTTTATTACTATATGAATTACCTATATGAATCAATTCATCCCTTTTCCTGCATAGATTTTTGTTGCTTTGGGCAATGTAAGGAGTTAATGATGTGAAGAAGATTTCAAGCTCTGAATTCCAATCTGCAATCCACATTAGCAAAATAAAAATTAAGATGTGTATCATAAAATACCAAATTTTATCCTACGAATATTTCCATAAATGTGTACTTAAAACATCCAAGTAAATCACTAATTACAAACTTCTTTACAGACAGTGTTCTGTCTGTAACAGTTTATAACACTATTTTGTAGTTACAACTGTTACAAAGTTTGTAACCCAGTTTGTAACACTATCCAGTATTTGTTCTCCAGAGATGAAGTAAGAGGAAGTAGTTCATCATATTAATGAGTATAGAAAGTAAGCAAAGGGAGTTTAAAATAAATAATTTTTTTTTAAGAAAAGAGTTCTACTTCTAACAATACATTTAGAATTTATAATCTTTTGAAAATTTAGAAAATATCATCCTTATCCAAATGAGATAGCATCTTCTAAACCAAAATAGATTATGAAAGTAAACATATTATAAAAATGGTTTTTTTCTCTCTTTTAAAAAAAATTAAATATTTATTGCTAAAGGCAGTTATTTGAAGGTCTGAGTGAGTTTATTCTTACTAGAGTCTAGGATTTACTAGAGTCCTCTATACCTACTAAATGCTCAATGACTTTTTGTTGAGACATCTATGAAGACAACTCAGATTTCCAACAGGTTCTCTAAAAGCTAGTCCTTAGATACCTCACTGTGAATCCTGGCTTCCCAAATTCAAGTCAGTGGATCCTCCTTGCTCACTTTGGTGTAGAAACATCTTTTACCTTAGGCATTTTTATTCATTAAATAAATTTTACTGACTGCCTCTACGTATACCAGGTTAAGTGTTTACTGTTAACTCAACAAGATGAATAAAGAAGTCTTAAAGACAAGGAGTCTATAGACTTGTGGGAGGCAAGTGAGAGAACAGACAACTATAAATGATGTTGTTAGTAAAGAGATGATTATAGGTGCTTCTGAGGAAGCTAAGGTGGTACATTTTACATTAGTAAGGAGTGGGATAACCTAGGAAGACAAGGACAAATAGATGATCTAAATTCAGGGTTGGGGCTTCCCTGGTGGCTCGGATGGTAAACAATCTGCCTACAATACAGGAGACCCAGGTTTGATCCCTGGGTTGGGAATATCCGCTGGAGAAGAGAGTGACTACCTATGGCAATATTCTTGACTGGAGAATTCCATGGACAGAGGAGCCTGGCAGGCTAGAGTCCATGGGGTCACAAAGAGTCAGACACAACTGAGCAACTAACACAACAACAAAACAAATCCAGGGTTAGTCTTGAAAACTAAACCAGATATGAGGCTTAAGGAATGAATAGGAATCAACCTAGTCAAGGAGGAGATTGAAATGACATGTTTGGAGAGTAGATAGCTGGAGGAATGAAAGGAAGGAAGAAGGAACAAGAAAGAGAGAGGAAGAGAAGAAGAAAAGAAGAGATAGAGGAAGGAAGAGGACAAAAGGGAAGAGTGTGGATGTGTCCCTGGGATATGATGGAAAGCATGCAGTTAGGTATCCTTGGACTTTAAAGTATGAAACAATAGTAATAAAAGAGTAATTGATGAGAAATAAGCAAAACAAAGAACTTTGAACAAGAACAAAAATTGTACACTTTTTTAGTATGACATTAACTGAATTTTCATATTTAGCTGTTCGTATTATTTGTTTTTTAAAGTTACTTTAACTAAATATTTTCATTTATCTATCCTTTTGTATTTAATCTAGACTTTATTGACTATGTCTTTCCTTTTGGCTCAGGCAGTAAATCTGTTTGCAGTGCAGGAAATCTGGGTTCCATTCCTGATAGGGAAGATCCTTTGGAGAAGGGAACAGCAGCCCACTCCAGCATTCTTGCCTGGAGAATTGCATGAACAGAGGAGACTGGTGGGTTACAGTCCATGGGATCACAAAGAGTTGGACACGACTGAGCAAATAACACTTTATTGACTTATATATTTACTTACCTCATGTATTGATAATGTTAACATTTCATTCTGCTTTATTCCATTATATACTATTATCTCCTTCTTATTTTATTATGTAATCTATTTTACTTTTAAAAGTTTATTTATTGTATTTTCCTATCAAAAACTTCAAGCAAATTTGAAAAGACCATCTTGAGATAGTTGAGGACCTTTCTCACCATTTGCTAGGGTTGTTAATTATCTCTGCTGTTTCCATATCCCTTATATACTTACTCTCTCCCCATTCATTCCAAACATCAGCCTTCTAACTAAAAAGCAAAAAACTTAACAGCAGTCAGTATTTCAGTTCAGTTCAGCTGCTCAGTTGTGTCCAACTCTCTGTGAGCCCATGGACTGCAGCATGCCAGGCTTCCCTGTCCATCATCTACTCCCAGAGTTTACTCAAATGCATGCCCCTCATGTTGGTGAGGCCATCCAACCATCTCATCGTCTGCCATCCCCTTCTCATCCTGCATTCAGCCTTTTCCAGCATCAGGGTCTTTTCAAATGAGTCAGTTCTTCTCACCAGGTGGCCAAAGTATTGGAGTTTCAGCATCAGCATCAGTCCTTCCAATATCCAGGACTGATTTCCTTGAGGATGGATTGGTTGGATCTTGCAGTCCAAGGGACTCTCAAGAGTCTTCTCCAACACCACAGTTCAAAAGCATCAATTCTTTGGTGCTCAGCTTTCTTTATAGTCCAAATCTCACATCCACACATTACTACTGGAAAAGCCATAGTTTTGACTAGATGGATCTTTGTTAATATAGTAATATCTCTGCTTTTTCATATGCTGTCTAGATTGGTTATAGATTTTCTTCCAAGGAGCAAGCGTCTTTCAATTTCATGCCTGCAGTCACCATCTGCAGTGATTTTGGAGCCCAAGAAAATAAATTATCTTCCTGTTTGCATTGTTTCCCCACCTATTTGCCATGAAGTGATGGGACCAGATGCCATGATTTAGTTTTCTCAATACTGAGTTTTAAGCAAACTTTTTTACTCTCCTCTTCACTTTCATCAAGAGGCTTTTTAGTTCTTCTCTTTCTGCCATGAGGGTGGTGTCATGTATGTATTTGAGGTTATTGATATTTCTTCCAGCAATCTTGATCCCAGCTTGTGCTTCATCAAACCTGGCATTTTACATGATGTAGTATGCATATAAGTGAAATAAGCAGGGTGACAATATACAGACTTAACACATTCTTTTCCCAATTTGGAACCAGTCTGTTGTTTCATGTCCAGTTCTAACTGTTGCTTCTTGACCTGCATACAGATTTCTCAAGAGGCAGATAAGGTGTTGTGATATTTCTATCTCTTTAGGAATTTTCCACAGTTTGTTGTGATCCACACAATCAAAGGCTCTGGCATAGTCAATAAAGCAGAAGTAGATGTTTTTCATGAACACTCTTGCTTTTTCAATGATCCAGCGAATGTTGGCAACTTGATCTCTGGTCCCTCTGCCTTTTCTAAATCTAGCTTTAATGTCTGGAAGTTCACAGTTCGCATACTGTTGAAGCTTGGCTTGGAGAATTTTGAGCCTTACTTTGCTATCATGTGAGATGAATGCAATTGTGCAGCAGTTTGAGCATTCTTTGGCATTGCCTTTCTTTGGGATTGGAATAAAAACTGACCTTTTCCAATCCTGTGGCAACTGCCGAGTTTTCTAAATTTGCTGGCATGTTGAGTGAAGCACTTCGCAGCACTTCTTTTAGGATTTGAAATAGCTCAACTGGAATTCCATCATCTCCAGTAGCTTTGTTCATAGTGATGCTTTCTAAGGCCCACTTGACTTTGCATTCCAGGATGTCTGGCTCTAGGTGAGTTTTCACATGATCATAGTTATCTGGGTCATGAAGATTTTTTTTTTTTTTGGTATAATTCTGTGTTTTCTTACCACCTCCTCTTAAGGCAATATTTATAAGCAAATATTTCCTTTATTTTTCTCTTTTCCCTTAAGAAAATATAACTCTATTTTAGTAATAAAGTACCAGACATTGTTAAAGTTTTTATGTTGTTGCATTCTTATATTTAAAAAGTCAGTTTTAGTAGAAAACTCGTGAAATAAAGTCCAGTATTTCCATTACTGATAAGCACAGAGGCTAAGCTATTAATAGAACAAATTAGGAGTAAGAAGTAAACAGAAACTTTCATAAAGGAAAAATTCAAAATGTTGCCACTTTTTTATTTTTAAAATAAGGCAAAATCATGCAGTATAAAATTGATCAATTTTAAGTAAACATTTTTTTGAATTTTGACAAATGTGTAAAACCTTTTATTTATCTTGTCACCATTATGGTATAGAATATCTTCATCTTCCTGAAATGTTTTCATATTTCTTTTCAGTCAATGCATCTCTCCCTCCTCACACCATCCACTTCCTATCTCTAGAAACCACTGAGCTGCCGTCTATTGCTATAGCTCTGCCACTAAAAAGTTATGTAAATAAAATAATGTACTCTACAAAATAGAAAAGAATTACAGATATTGAAAAAAAAATATGGTTACAAAAGGGGAAACATGATGGAGGGATAAATTGGAGGTTTAGGATTAACATACATACACTAATGTCTATAGAATATGTAACCAACCAGGATCTACTGTACACCACAGGGAACTCTACTCAATATTCTGTGATAACCTATATGAGAAATGAACCTGAAAAATAATGAATATATGTATATATATAACATACACACTAATCATTTTGCTGTACTTTGGAAACTAACACAACATATTGTAGATCAACTATAATACAACACAATCATTTAAAAGGATAATGTACTCTTTATAATTTGCTTATTTCATCTAGATCAGGAGTTTTCCTGTTTGTCTAATGTAGATGGCTAAATGATGACCTCCAAAAGGTATGTCTGTATCTTAACAATTGGAACATACCTCACAGACAAAATAATAATAATGAGAGGTGCTTATGATTGGGACTTCCCAGATAGTGAAGTGGTAAAGAATCTGCCTACAATATAAGAGCTGCAAGAGAAGTGGATTTGATCCCTTGGTTGGGAAGACTCCATTCAGTTCAGTCAGTTCAGTTGCCAGTCGTGTCCAATTCTTTGAAACCCCATGGACTGCAGCATGACAGACTTCCCTGTCCATCACCAATTCCCGGAGCTTGCTCAAACTCATGTGCATTGATTTGGTGATGGCATCCAACCATCTCATCCTCTGTCATCCTCTTCCCCTCCTACATTCAGTCTTTCCCAGCATCAGGCTCTTTTCCAAGGATTCAGTTCTTTGCCTCAGGTGGCCAAAGAATTGGAACTTCAGCTTCAGTATGAGTCCTTCCAATGAATATTCAGGACTGGTTTCCCTTAGGATTGACTGGCTGGATCTCCTTGCAGTACAAGGGACTCTCAAGAATCTTCTCTGACACTACAGTTCAAAAGCATGCTTTCTTTATATCCAACTCTCACATCCATACATGACTACTGGAAAAAACCACAACTTTGACTAGACGGACTTTTTTGGCAAAGTAATGCTTCTTCTTTTTAATATGCTTTCTACATTGATCCTAGCTTTTCTTCTGAGGAGCATCACAGATGATGTCTTTTAATTTCATGGCTACAGTCACCATCTGTGGTGAATTTGGATCATGCCCCCTAAAAAACTCTCTCACTGTTTCCATTGTTTCCCCAACTATTTGCCATGAAGTGATGGAACCTGATGCCATGATCTTAGTTTTCTGAATGTTGAGTTTTAAGCCAGCTTTTTCACTCTCCTCTTTCACTTTCATCAAGAGGCTCTTTAGTTCCTCTTCATTTTCTGCCATAAGGGTGGTGTCATCTGCATATCTGAGATTATTGGTATTTTCCCTGGCAATCTTGATTCCAGCTTGTGTTTCAACCAGCCCTGCACGTCATATGATGTATTCTGCCTATAAGTTGAATAAGCAGGGTGATAATATATAGTCTTGGCATACTCTTTTCCAAAATTGGAACCAGTCTGTTACAGTTCCATATTCTAACTCTTGCTTCTTGACCTGCATATAGATTTCTCAGGAGGCAGATAAGGTGGTCTGGTATTCCCATCTCTTGAAGAATTTTCCAGTTTGTTGTAATTACACAGTCAAAGGCTTTGGTGTAATCAATAAAGCAGAAGTAGATGCTTTTTCTGGTATTCTCTTGCTTTTTTGATGATCCAACGGATGTCGGGAATTTGATCTCTTGTTCCTCTGATCTCTGAAGACTCCCTTAGAGGAGGAAGCTACAACTGACTCCAGTATTTTTGTCTAGATAATCTCATGGACAGAGGAGACTGGGGTGTTACATTCCGTGGGGTTGCACAGTTGGATGTGACTTAGCATGCACACTCCCATACTTATTCTATACTATATGTGAGGTCACAAGCATATAAAAGCAGTAACATACATTCTTACAAGAGAAGGCAGAGGTGGTGCTGTCAGAAACACAGAGAAGTCTGTGTAAAGATGGAACAGAGAGAGGTATGACTGGAAGCCACTTCATGCTAACAGTCACTAGAAGCTAGACAAGGCAAGGAGTGGATCCTTTCATAGAGCCTCCAGAGAATTAGACGTTTAGCAATGTATGAGAGTTTCATTTGCTCTTATCCTCTAGCAGTACTTGGTATTCTCAGAGGTTTATTACTTTTACATTTATTTGATTTTTGCAGTTTTAGTTGTTGTTCAATCCCCAAGTTGTGTCCAACTCTTTCTGACCCTATGTACTGTGACATGCCCAGCTTCTCTGTCCTTCACTTTCTCGCTGAATTTTCTAAAACTCATGTCCATTGAGTCACTGATGCCATCCAACCATCTCATCCTCTGTTGTCCCCTTCTTCTCTTGTGTTCAATCTTTCCCACCATCAGAGTCTTTTCCAGTGAGTCAGCTGTTTGTACCATGTGGCCAAAGTATTGGAGCTTCAGCTTTAGCATCAGCCCTTCCAGTGAATATTCAGGGTTGATTTCCTAAAGGAAAGGGTTGACTGGTTTGATCTCCTTACTGTCCAAGGTACTCTCAAGAATCTTCTCCAACACCACAGTTTGAAAGCATCAATTATTTGATGCTCAGCCTTCTTTATGTTCTAACTCTTACATCCATGCATGACTACTATAAAATCCACACTTTGACTATACAGACCTTTGTCAGCAATGTGATGTCTTTGCTTTATAGCACACCATCTAGGTTTTTCATAGCTTTCCTGCCAAGAAACAGTCACTTCTAATTTAATGACTTCAGTCACAGTGATTTTGAAGCCCAAAGAAAATGAAATCTGTCACTGTTTCCATTTTTCCCTCATCTATTTGCCAGGAAGTGATGTGACTAAATGCCATGATCTTTGCTTTTTGAATGTTAAGCTTTAAGCCAGCTTTTTCACTTTCTTCTTTCACCTACATCAAGAGGCTGTTTAGTTCCTTTTCAATTTCTGCCAATAAAGTGGTATCATCTGCATATCTCAAGCTGTTGATATTTCTCCTGGCAATCTTGATTCCAGCTTATGAGTCATCCAGTCCAGCATTTCACATGATGTACTCTGCATATCAGTGCCCTGCAGTTTTAGTAGATAATAGCATTGAACTTCAGTTTAAATTTGCATTTTCAAGCAACAAGTGATGTAGAGTACAGCACCACATGTGTATTGATTATCTGTCTACCTATTTTGGTGAAGTGTGTATTCAAAACCTTTGTCCAAATATCTGTTGAGCTTGGAGTTTGTATTAGTTTGCTAGGACTGCTTTAATCATCTATTACAAACTAAGTGGCTCAAACAACAGAAATGCATTTTCTGTTCTGGTCAATAAGTAAACAGAACTCGGGGAAAAAAAGAAAAATAGTTGTGGAGACTGTAAGTTTGAAATTAAGGTGTCAGCAGGACTGGTTCTCTGTGTGGGTCATGAGTCTATTCTGTCTTTCTCCCATTCTGTGGCAGTTTTCTGCCAATACTTGGGGTCCTGGGCTTGTTAAAATATCACTCTGATCTCTACCTTCATCTTTGCATGATGTTCTCTATGCATTTCTACCTTTAAAACTTTCCTTCTCCCAAGGACCCAATTAAATTATTTGAGTTTAGCCTAATACTCCATTTAGCCTGCCTACCTCTTTAAAAATCCTATCTCCAAATAAAGCATGTTACACTGGGTGTTAGACTCCAACAACAACAACTACAACAAATTGAGGGGGACACCATCCCTTCCGTAATAGTGATGAGCTTGAGAAGTTCTTGTTAGAGATGTTGAGTTAGATGTTCCTCTAATGCCTCCATGTGATTATGTCCAGGAGACAAGTGATAGTATTGTTCTATACCTCAGCAGTCAACTCTAAGTTGTACGAACACTATGCCAATTTATTAGAATAGATATTATAATAAAATCTATGACTGTGGGTACAATTGCTAAGGGTAATGAAGACCATAGAAACTAGATCAGAAACTTGAGGTGAAATTATTCAAGAAACAAACTCTTTGTAAATAAAATTGTTAAAGAGAAACCAAAGGCACATGACAAACAAGCAAAATCTAACCCTGGGAGTGGCTTACGATGTCAAAGGCTACTAAGAGGTTGAATAAAATGAAACTAAAAGGTGTCACTTGGATTTGGTAAGATGGAGATGACTGGTGAAAGTAATGAAAATAATTTCAGCAAAACTGTGGGTACAGCATACGGATCACAGTGTGTTGGCACTGTTTTTCTGTAGGAAAACTCATGGTGTCATCAACACCATTAAGAGGCTGAGAAATTAGATCAAGAGCCCAGAGGCCTCTAAGTCAAGAATTACATATGTATTTCCCCAGATAAGGTTTGATTAAGGTAGCCCCAGCCACATTTCTCTCTTTCACCTTAAAGTTAGACATACAATTCATACCAAATGTATTGCCTCTGGCCATATATTTCCATGAGCTTAAGTTGTAGATACTCTGTGTCAACTCCTAGTTAAAGTAAAACCCATTAATTTACTTTTTCGCAATCATCCAGCAACATTTTTAAATTATCTGAAGCCAAAGTGATTATAGCATCTTTAAATAGTGGTTTTATATATATATATATATATATATATATATATATAATTTTATATGATATATGTGACAATATAAACACACATATAAAAATACATATATATGCAGAAAGAGAATAGCATAAATTTCTTTTCTAACTAATTGAAATGTTAATTGAAGATAGTGTTGTAACCAATGACACATGGCTCAGTGCTAACACTGACAAATGAATTCAAACATTGATTAATTTGATAATTGAGAAAATATTTCATTAAAACACATTTATTTTATATTAGTGAAGGGTTTTTTTTGTCATTGTGAGGGAAATAAGATGTTTCTTTTCTATTGAAAATAAGTGTCAGATAATTTGACATTATCAACTAATCAAGTGACTATTTACAGATTCCCTCCATGAATGCACTCATCTTACACACATTTATTGAGTTCTTACTCTGTGTCAGACGTTGTACTACTGATACAATTAGAGTACTAAATGAGACTGACAAGGCCCTGCCATGCTGCAGTTTGTATTTGAGGGAAAGTGATAGATAATACAATAAATAAATGACTTAATCATGTTTTACAGGAATGGAGTCTCCTTTAGATTTAGCAACACATACTGGACCTTAAGAATCACGCCAAGAGCCAGAAGAAGAAAGTGCCTGTTGTGGAAAAGGACAAACAAAGCCCCTAAGACATAAATATCATATTAACAGTAATGCTCAGATTTTAGCCTAGACCAAAATCACATTTATGGTGTAATTGCAGTTTGCTAAGAGCACAGAAGTTTAATCCTCTCATACATGTACAAAAAGGGAACCATTTGAGATGACGGATGTGTTCATTACCTCAGTGGGAGAAATCACAATGTATAGGCATATCAGACCATCACATTCTATACTTTAAACATCTTTAAGGATCAAAACAAGATGGAGCAGCTCATTGTTCTCCTTGGAGCTGGAAACTTGGTAGAGAATGCAGTACACAATGATGACAAGTGTGGAGGCGGAATTAAGATAAAAGTTCATCCATTTCTTTTCTTTGTTCTCAGTAGAATATCACATAAAACTACCAGTTGAGAGGAGATGAAAGAGATAAAATCTGAAATTATTATCTTGGATATTAAACAGTTGACTTATTTTGAAATCTTTGTAGAATTTCAAGGCAGTGTTGAGTATGGAATCATGAATAAAAACACTGTAACCAGTATTCAGTTTACCCAACAAAGTCAGACATTGAATAAAAGTCCAGAGAGGAGAATAATTGGTTTACATCAGAGTAAAGGTTTTGCTTATATAGTGCATGCTCAATCACTTCATTTGTGAAGTGCAACCCATGGACTGTAGCCTGCGAGATTCCTCTGTCTATGGGATTCTCCAGTCAATAATACTGGAGTGGGTTGTCATTTCCTTCTTGAAGGGATCTTCCCAGCCCAGGGATCTAACCTTTGTCTCCTGCGTCTCATGCATTGCAGGTGGATTCTTTATCCACTGAGCCACCAAGGAAGCACTTGCTTATATAGTAGAACATAGGAAATGAAGGGAAAGGGAGTTGAAATACATGGAAGGAAACAGTTATAGCTTCATACCATGGAAAATAAGTTAGCAAGGTAAGAAATGATAACTAGAATAAATAATTATTATTAAATGGAGGCCAATGGATGAAGCTGTCTATTAGCAGTTGAATAACTGTTACACTTTAAGCACAGAGTCAATGATCTGAAATAACAAATGTACCTTTGATAAAAACGTTGTCTGAATAATTTTATGATTTGTTTCAAAATTATTTCACCCTCTCTCAAATTTCTACCGAAGAATGTTCAACTGCATTTCAAATACAGCATATAAACCATGATGTGGGGCTGTGAATCTTGGGGAGAGAATATGCTGAAGAGAGAAAAATAGAGAAGGAGAAGCAGGGAAAAAAAAAAAAAAGAAAGAAAAAAAAGGAACAGGAAGACATTTCTTTTTAATATTATCTTAATCAGTTCAGTTCAGTTCAGTCACTTAGTCGTGTCCAACACTTTGCGACCCCATGAACCGCAGCACTTCAGGCCTCCCTGTCCATCACCAACACCCGGAGTTCACTCAGACTCACAACCATTGAGTCCGTGATGTCATCCATCCATCTCATCCTCTGTTGTCCCCTTCTCCTCTTGCCCCCAATCCCTCCCAGCATCAGGGTCTTTTCCAATGAGTCACCTCTTCGCATGAGGTGGCCAAAGTACTGGAGTTTCAGTTTTAGCATCATTCCTTCCAAAGAAATCACAGGGTTGATCTCCTTCAGAATGGACTGGTTGGATCTCCTTGCAGTCCAAGGGACTCTCAAGAGTCTTCTCCAACACCACAGTTCAAAAGTATCAATTCTTCGGCGCTCAGCCTTCTTCACAGTCCAACTCTCACCCATACATGACCACAGGAAAAACCATAGCCTTGACTAGATGGACCTTAGTCGGCAAAGTAAAGTCTCTGCTTTTGAATATACTATATAGGTTGCTCATAACTTTTCTTCCAAGGAGTAAGCTTCTTTTAATTTCATGGCTGCAGTCACCATCTGCAGTGATTTTGGAGCCCAGAAAAGTGAAGTCTGACACTGTTTCCACTGTTTCCCCATCTACTTCCCATGAAGTGATGGGACCAGATGTCATGATCTTCGTTTTCTGAATGTTGAGCTTTAAGCCAACTTTTTCACTCCCTTCACTTTCATCAAAAGGCTTTTTAGTCCCTCTTCACTTTCTTCCATAAGGGTGGTGTCATCTGCATATCTGAGGTTACTGAGATTTCTCCTGGCAATCTTGATTCCAGCTTGTGTTTCTTCCAGTCCAGCATTTCTCATGATGTACTCTGCATAGAAGTTAAATAAGCAGGGTGACAATATACAGCCTTGACATACTCCTTTTCCTATTTGGGACCAGTCTGTTGTTCCATGTCCAGTTCTAACTGTTGCTTCCTGACCTGCATACAGATTTCTCAAGAGGCAGGTCAGGTGGTCTGGTATTCCCATCTCTTTCAGAATTGTCCACAGTTTATTGTGATCCACACAGTCAAAGGCTTTGGCATAGTCAATAAAGCAGAAATAGATGTTTTTCTGGAACTCTCTTGCTTTTTCCATGATCCAGCGGATGTTGGCAATTTGATCTCTGGTTCCTCTGCCTTTTCTAAAACCAGCTTGAACATCAGGGAGTTCACGGTTCACGTATTGCTGAAGTCTGGCTTGGAGAATTTTTAGCATTACTTTACTAGCATGTGAGATGAGTGCAGCTGTGTGGTAGTTTTAGCATTCTTTGGCATTATTAGCAAAATTTTATTTTATAAGTTCATATTAAACATGCACTTCCTATTTTTAACTATCTCAAAAGTTGAAGGTGAAAGGGTTAGTTGCTCAGTTCTGTCCAACTCTTCATGACCCCATGGACTATCGCCCACCAGGCTCCTCTCTCTATGGTATTCTCCTGGCAAGAATACTGGAGTGAGTAGTCATTCCCTTCTCCAGGGGATTTCCCAATCCAGGTATCCAACCCAGGTCTCCTGCATTGCAGAGAGATTCTTTACCATCTGGGCTACCAGGGAAGCCCTTAACTATCTCAAGTAAGCATCCTATCATTTCGCATAACATGTCAGGACAAGAAATTTATATATATAGTATAAATATACCTTACATTATTTAGCACACAATATGTATATATAATTAAGTTGAAAAGTTAACTATGCTCATTCATTAGATAGTACAAATTATAGTCACCTTGATGGCTTCCTTTCTTGGGTCTCTTAAGTGCTAAGATTGAAGGTCTTCTTGGATTTTATTAATTGTAATCTCTGAAAAACTTTAATATCATTAATACAGTGTTAGTGAATAATTTATTATTAAGTACTTTGAACCTTTAATAAGTATGTCTTGGAAGTATTACTATTTACAAGGTAATATTGTCAAGTTTATTGTTGAAAAACAAAAATATCAGCTTGAAAAGAAGTAGTAGAGGTGTATATATACATATATATTTAAATTTATTACAGTGTTCATATATGTACATACTGGGAATAAATAAGATACACACATATACAATTAACAGTTACTGAAATCTGTATGCAGGTCAGGAAGCAACAATTAGAACTGGACATGGAACAACAGACTGGTTCCAAATAGGAAAAGGAGTACGTCAAGGCTGTATATTGTCACCCTGCTTATTTAACTTATATGCAGAGTACATCATGAGAAATGCTGGACTGGAAGAAACACAAGCTGGAATCAAGATTGCTGGGAGAAATATCAATAATCTCAGATATGCAGATGACACCACCCTTATGGCAGAAAGTGAGGAGGAGCTAAAAAGCCTCTTGTTGAAAGTGAAAGAGGAGAGTGGAAAAGTTGGCTTAAAGCTCAACATTCAGAAAACGAAGATCATGGCATCTGGCCCCATCACTTCATGGGAAATAGATGGGGAAACAGTAGAAACAGTGTCAGACTTTGTTTTTTTGGGCTCCAAAATCACTGCAGATGGTGACTGCAGCCATGAAATTAAAAGGCGCTTACTCCTTGGAAGAAAAGTTATGACCAACCTAGATAGTATATTCAAAAGCAGAGACATTACTTTGCCGACTAAGGTCCGTCTAGTCAAGGCTATGGTTTTTCCTGTGGTCATGTATGTGTGAGAGTTGGACTGTGAAGAAGGCTGAGCGCCGAAGAATTGATACTTTTGAACTGTGGTGTTGGAGAAGACTCTTGAGAGTCCCTTGAACTGCAAGGAGATCCAACCAGTCCATTCTGAAGGAGATCAACCCTGTGATTTCTTTGGAAGGAATGATGCTAAAACTGAAGCTCCAGTACTTTGGCCACCTCATGCGAAGAGTTGACTCATTGTAAAAGACCCTGATGCAGGGAAGGATTGGGGGCAGGAGGAGAAGGGGACGACCGAGGATGAGATGGCTGGATGGCATCACTGACTCGATGGACGTGAATCTGAGTGAACTCCGGGAGTTGGTGATGGACAGGGAGGTCTGGCATGCTGCAATTGATGGGGTCGCAAAGAGTCGGACATGACTGAGTGACTGAACTGAACTGATCCCTAGGTAATGTAATATCAATTTATTGTTATCTTTTTTCTGAATTTTTTTCTTCAATAAGCAGACAATTTAAATAATTTTGCACGTTTATTTTTAAATTTGAATAAAAAGGAGATGTCTGAGCAAATGCTTGGTTCTTTTAAAAATGCAATATTTTCCTTTTTCATTTAGATTGGATACTTTACTCCTCAAGCCATGCTTATCCACAGATTTTATAGCCATGTTGAATAATACTTGATGTTGCTTAGTCACTAAGTCATCTCACTCTTTTGCGACCCCCATGGACTGTAGCCTGCCAGGATCCTCTGTCCATGGGATTTCCCACACAAGAATACGGTAGTAGGTTGCCATTTGTTTTTCCAGGGATCTTCCCCATCCAGGGATTGAACCCATGTCTCTTGCTTTGTGGGGCAAGTTTTTTGCCACTGAGCCAACAGGGAAGTTCTTGAGTAGTGAAAGTGAAGTAGCTCAGTCATGTCCGACTCTTTGTGACACCATGGACTATACCCTAACATGCTCCCTCGTACATGGAATTTTCCAGGCAAGAGTACTGGAGCAGGTTGCTATTTCTTTCTCCAGAGGATCTTCCCAACCCAGGGATCAAACCTGAGTCTCCTGCATTGTAGTCAGATGCTTTACTAGTACTATACAATTAAAAAGTATTAAATATTTGGGGCTTCTAAGGTGGCACAAGTGGTTAAGAACCTGCCTGCCAATGCAGGTGATGTAAGAGACTCAGATTCAATCCCTGGATTGGGAAGATCTCCTGGAGAAGGAAAAGACATCCCTCCCCAGTATTCTGGCCTGGAGAATCCCATGGACAGAGGAGCGTGTTGGGCTATAGTTCATAGGGTCACAAAGAGTCGGACAGAATTCAGGTGACTTAGCGTGCATACAAGTGTATGTGAATATTTCTCTATTGAGGAGAGAATACATTTCTTGTGAAATGCCCTTGTGTATGAATCTTTAAAATTACATATTTTTTGATCAGCTACTGGAATTATCTTTTCTGTTCCCCTGTCTGAAAGGTGAAAATAAATCATAGTTACTGAGAAAAAAAAAGTCCCAGTATTCTGGCCTGGAGAATCCCATGGACAGAGGAGCGTGTTGGGCTATAGTTCATAGGGTCACAAAGAGTCGGACAGAATTCAGGTGACTTAGCGTGCATACAAGTGTATGTGAATATTTCTCTATTGAGGAGAGAATACATTTCTGTGAAATGCCCTTGTGTATGAATCTTTAAAATTACATATTTTTTGATCAGCTACTGGAATTATCTTTTCTGTTCCCCTGTCTGAAAGGTGAAAATAAATCATAGTTACTGAGAAAAAAAAAGTAGCTTGCTACTGAAAAGATCATTTTAGCTATTATGAAAAACAAGCAAAAGCAAACAAACAAAGTTTCTAACACTCACAAAAAATTAGCATAGTCCATTATGGTAAACTCTACCATACAAATACATTTTTATTTCACTCTCTACTATTTTTTCTGTTTCATTTTACTGCATAGTTCTTGTTCTTTTTCTTTCATTTTTCTGATTGTATTCTGTTGTCTTTCCATTTTCTGACTAAACTGGCACCCTAAATTATTTCATAGAAATCTATGATCATTCTATATTTTACAAATTGCTTAGTACCAAATTAACCTTATATGATTTGTTCATGTTTCAATTCCCACTTTTAGTCATTGATTTTCCTACCTTGGCTCACAAGATAATCTTAAAATCTTTGATTTCACAGACTCATCCAAGTGGTACTTGTGGCAGTACTTTTAATTTAAAATTGAGGCTACTGAAATTTAAAAAAAATTAGAAAATGTAGTCCTTTATTCAAATCAACTCTATAAACTGGAAATTTACACAAAAATCACTTTTTTTCATAAAAGTTTACTTTATAAATTCATATTCACTTAGATTTATTATTCCAAACCAGATCTGCCTTATCTAGCATGTTGTTATTTAGTTATTTAGTCATTAAGTGGTGTCCAACTCTTTTGCATCCCCATGGACTGTAGCCCAGTAATTTCCTCTGTCCATGGGATTTCCCAGGCAAGAATACCTCAGTAGGTTGCCATTTCCCTCTCCATGGTATCTCCCCAAACCAGGGATGGAACTTTCATCTCCTGCATTGGATTCTTTACCACTGAGCCAGCAGGGAAGCCCCTTAGACATAAAAGAAAAATCCTGTCCTTTTCTTCAAATGTTCTCTATTATCCACAATGTCATCACTCTAAGAAGTTATCAATGTATTGACCCACAAAATGATATCCTTTTTAGAGGAAATTCCAGTGATAATAAAATTTAATTATTTATTATCATTTATCAATTAATGAAGACAATGGTAAATGAACTAGCTGTAGTTATTTTTAATTGGTATATCACGTGTTTGAATGTGTATAATTTTAATTTATAGTAATTTTTTACTTAAAACTTATTTTTTGTAAAGTAAGAAATGTGAGTATTAATGAAGACCATGAGATAGACTTAGGGATTTATTCCATAGTAAACAAGCATGCAACTATTTCTTTAAGACTCTAGTCAGTGATTTCTCTTTCCATGTCAGATTGCCACCATATCCAATATCAAATAATTATTCTTTCCAGTTATTTGGAGAATTAAATTTGTCATAGCTCTTTTCTTCACAGTGGCATACTCAAAATGCAGGTCAGCATTTTTTTTTCCCTGTGTCTAAAAGTGGGATAGTAAATATTTCTGACTTTTCAGGCTATGTGGACTTTTTTGCAGCTTCTCAGTTCCGTCATTTTAGTGCTAAAACAACCATGACAAATGTGAAACAAGGAAGCTATGTTCCAATAAAATTTTGTTTACAAAAGCAGGTGACAGTTCCAGCACTGGATCACCATGGTATAGACTCACTTTTCCCTGATCCTCCCTTTTAATTGGGTTTCCCAGGTGGTGCTAGTGGTAAAGAATCACTTGCAATACAGGACATATAAAGAGACTAGGGTTTGATCCTTGGCTTGGGAAGATCCCCTGGCAATCCACACTAGTATTCTTGCCTGGAGAATCCCATGGATAGAGGAGCCTGGATGGCTACAGTCCATAGGGTCACAAAGAATTTGTCACAACTGAAGGGACTTAGCATGCTTTTATAATTACAACTAAATGCCCTAGAAATCATTCAAAAGATAATGATAAAAGTATTTTGAAAGCTATAAAAAAGGATGGGCTAGGAATATTAATCCTTAAGGAACAAGAAAATAGTTCCTTGGGTTTAATTTTTATTTCCTAAATATGGTATCACTGGAGATTTCTATAACCTGAACCCATCCATTGGAATAAAAATAAATAAACCATAAAGTACTTCCTCTGCTCAGAGAATCAGGAAACACAAAGGCCAATGCTTGCTCCACATCTAACACATTGGTTAATTCACTTGCAGCCGCAACTTCAAGGATTTAATGTCCTGAACCAGTCTGCCCCAAACCTGGGACACTAGTGACCAAGCAGATCCACCCACAGGAAAAGCAGCAGAAGAGCCCTGGTTGTCTTGACCTTCTATGTAGTAGCACAAGGACTCCAAAATCTAGTCTATCTCTTCCCTGCCATATCTGATACCCCACCCTATCTCCTTCATACCTAGAAGATTTGCCACCAACAACAGACAGCTTTGGAAAATAGCTTCTGCCTTAGAAGGAGACACTGGCAGAGTTTGAGCAAGAGCATCAGTAGCAACTGAAGAAGGAAGCAGGACAGAATAATATTGTCAGAGCTCTGAAAATTAAATAGTCATGGAGAATATAGCTCACAAAAGAGATCAGAATCTATTTGCTTACCTTGCATAGAATACAGTCAAATATCTACTGACATAATATTCAAAATGTTCATGATGGAATAAAAAGTCACTTATCATATTCAGAACCAGAAAAATAAATAAATAAATAAGGAAAGACAGTCAATTGATGCCAACGCTGAGATGAGTCAGATGCTGGAATTACCTTATTATGACTTAAACAACATTACAAGGAAGACTTAAATAAAATGATTTTTTAAAATCTCAGAAAAAAATGTAGAAGTTAAAAAATGACTAAAAGAAAATTACAGACACAAAAATTAACATAACTGAAATGAAAATTTCTGGATAAATATGACACTGGAGTGGAGATGAAAAGGATAAAATCAGAGATTTACCAACAGATCAATAGAATTTATTTGCTCTCAACAACAGAGAATAGATTTCAGAAAATCAGCCTCAGGAATTTGTGGAACAGCAGACTACGTAACATTCATATCATTAGAACATCAGCAGGAAAGACAATAGAATAAAGTAAAATATTTAAAAAAATGAATGAGAGGCTTACCTGGTGGCTAAGTGGTGAAAATCTGCCTGCCAATGCAGGAAACATGTTTTTGATCTCTGATCCGGGAAGATGCCATGCAAGACAACTATTGAGCCTGTGCTGTAGAGCCAAGGGTCCTAGAGTCTATGTTCTGCATCAAGAGAAGCTGCTGCAATGAGAATCCTGTACATTGAAATGAAGAGTAGCCCCTCCCCTCCTCACTGCAACTAGAGAAAAGCCCATGCAACAAGACCAGCACAACCAAAATTAAAATAAAATCATCTTTAAAAATGGGTGAAACTTCCCAAATTCAAAGAAATACATTTAGTTACTATATATTCAATAAACTTAGCAATGCTAAGTTTGATAAGTTTAAAAATTCTCACCAAAATATATTATAATTATTAACATTAAGAACAAAAAATTCATGCAAATATACAGGAAGAAGTGATACAATACCTATGGAGAAACATCAGACAGTCAGTGTATCACCTAAAATAACTGAGGCCAGAAGAAGCAGAACAACATTTTCAAATGCTGGAAGAAAAGATAGCGGTTCAGAATTATGTATCCTGAAAAAATGTTCTTCAAGAATGAATTAAAAATAAAGAAAATTTGCAGCAAGCAGAGCTTTCATTTTAAAATAGCCATAAGAAACTCTCTACAGAGAAAAGGAAGGATAACCAAAGAAGTGTAGAATCTTCACAAAGGAAAGAAACACATCACAATGAGTAAAATTAGAAATAAAACATAACAGGCAATTTTTCAACTATTGGGTTTGTTTAATCATATTTTATGGTGGGAGCAAAACTTTTAATAAGTTAAGATATAATGCTAAATGTAAGGATAAGAAACAAACAATTGTTACAATTATATATAAAAGTCGAGAGAATAAAGGGACCTAAATGGAAGTAAACAAACTGTTCAAGCAACCAATAGGAAAGCAATATATAAGAAAAAAAAAAAAAAAAAAAGAGGAAACAAACAAATAATATATAAAAAATGACAGACTTAAACTCTAACATATCAATAATTATTTAAATGAAAATAGCTTAAGTACACCAATGAAAAAGCAAAGACTTTCAAGCTGAATTAAAAAAAAACAGTTGTATATGAGAAATTCACTTCAAACTTAGCAACATAGATTAGTTGAAAGTAAAAAGACAACTAAATATACACTAAAAAAAATATTTTAAAAACCATGACTGGCTAGATTAATATAAAATAAATATATTTCACAGCAACAAGAATTATAAGGGGTATCATATAATAATAAAGAGTCAGTGCAGCAAGAAGATACAACTCTAAATGAGCATGCACTAAAAATAGATTTGCAAAATGCATGTTGTATATGAGAAATTCACTTCAAACTTAGCAACATAGATTAGTTGAAAGTAAAAAGACAACTAAATATACACTAAAAAAATATTTTAAAAACCATGACTGGCTAGATTAATATAAAATAAATATATTTCACAGCAACAAGAATTATAAGGGGTATCATATAATAATAAAGAGTCAGTGCAGCAAGAAGATACAACTCTAAATGAGCATGCACTAAAAATAGATTTGCAAAATGCATTAGAAAATACTGATGGAAATAAATTGAGGAATACACAAATCAACATCTATAGTTAGTGCTTCAAAACCTACTCTTACTGGTTAATATAACTACTACACAGAAAACCAGGAAGGATGTAGAATTCAACACCACCATTAGCTAAAGGAATCTATTAATATTTTATATTTATAGAACAATCTACTCAACAATGGCAGAATATACATTTTTTCCCAAAGGCCTATAAAACATTTAACAAGATAAATAATAACTTGTGAGAAAAGAACTATAAAATTTTAAAAGAATCTAAATTATGTGCAACATGTTCCCAGACCAAAAGGGATTGAACTGAAAATTGATAACATAAAATAGGAAAATCCCCAAACCTTTTAAATAAAACACACTTATAATTAACCCATGGGACAAAGAAAGAATCTCAAGGTAAATTTTATCCTCTATGATCCACCTCCCAGAATTCTGGAAATAAAAACAAAAATAAACAAATGGGATCTAATTAAAATTAAAAACTTCTGCACAACAAAGGAAACTGTAAACAAGGTGAAAGACAGCCTTCTGAATGGGAGAAAATAATAGCAAATGAAGCAACTGACAAACAACTAATCTCAAAAATATANGGGGATAATCCAGAGAGAAGGTGTGGGGCGGGAGGGGGGAGGTGGGGGTCGGGATTGGGAGTTCATGTATACTTGTGGCTGATTCATGTCAATGTATAGCAAAACGAATACAGTATTGTAAAGCAAAACAGACTAAAAAACAAAAATTAATTAAAAAATGCATAGAACTGAGTGAAAATAAAAATGCATCATATTAAAATTTATGGAGTATTGCTAAAACAGTGCTGAATGGAAAAATTATAGCACTATATGCTTGCATTAGAAATTAGGAAAAATTCAATAATCTGCCTTCGAACCTCAAGAAACTAAAGAAAGAAGAGCAAGATAAACCCAAAGAGTAGTAAATATGTAACTGAAAATAGAAACAAAAAATAGAGAAAACTAATTAAAGTAAAATCTGGTTCTTTGAAAGTATGTTTTTTTAATTAATAAAATTCTGGTAAAACTGACAAAATAAAAGGGAAATTATGATTACCACTATAAAAAATGAAACAAAAGGTATCACTATAAAACATGCTTCTTTAAAATGAAAATAAAGGTTTATAATAATTTGACACATCTACTCAACACCTTGAAATAAAAGGACTAATTCTTAAGAAACTCAAGCTACAAACTGTAAGACAAAATGAAACAAATAACTGGAGAAGTCGTGTAACCAGTAAATAAATATAAAGTGCAATTTAAAAAAAAAAGAAGCAAAAAACTATTGAAAAAAGAATATCAAGGATCAGGTGGTTTCACTGTAGAATTTTGCTGAATCTGGAAAAAAATTAACATCAATTTTACAGAATGTCTTTCAGAAAATATAAAGAGAGGAAACACTTCCCAGCCAATTTCATGACACCAGTATTACCTTGATATCAAAATAATTAAGGGAAACCATGGAAAAGAAAATTATAGGCCAATATGTCTAATAGAATTCATGCAAAAATCTTCAACAAATATCAGCAAATTTAATTCACCAATATGTAAAAATAATAGTAGTTCATGATAAGTGAAATGTATTACCATCATACAGTCCTGGCTCAATAGTTTCATCAATAAGATCTTCCGTATAAAGAGACTATAGAAGAAAACCATATAATATCAACTGATCAGTAAAATCACTTATGAAGAAAACAAAAATATTACATTAGAGATAGAGGTGGACATCTTCAGCTTGATAAAGACTATCTACAAAGTATCCATAACTGCAATCATATTTGATGGGTGGAAACTAGAAACATTCCCTCTAAAACTCAATAAGGCAAAGAGAGAAATAAAGTTACTTTCATTTGAAGATGAAATAATTTTCTTTGAAGAAACCGCATCAGAATCTACCAAAACTAAAAGAACTGATTTCAGTGAAATGATGGGATATAAAAACAACACATAATAACCATTTTTTCTGACTATAAGTGGAAACTGAAATTAAAATTCAATTCTATTAATAATTATTCCAAAGAAAGTTAAATGAATCAATGTAAAACTGAGAAACATGTACAGGATTATGTATGATTATTAAAATGTTAATGAAAGAAATTAGAAAAGATATACTCAATAGTAATTGAATAGATACAGTGTTTATGGATTGGAAGACTCAACATTGCAAAGGTATCAATTTTCAAAATTCTATCAAAATATCATTAAATATTTATAGATATATTCAAGCTTATTCTAAGAGTTATATAGGAATAAAAAAGATCCTAGAATAGCTAAAATAATTTTTAAAAATAATAAAATAGAGGAACAATTTTTCCTGATGTTAAAGGATTATTATATAGATGTAGTCAGTATTCAGGGCAGTGTTGTGTTAACAGAAGAACAGACTTAAATCAATGTAATAGAATGCAAAATTTAGAAATGAATCAACACAAATTTTTCCAATTAATTTTAAACAAAGGAGCTAAAGTAATTCAATTCAAGAAGACTAACCTTTTAAAAAAATAGTTCTGAAGCAATTAGACACTAATAGGCAAAAACTAAGCTTTGACATAAATCTCACACCATATATAAAAACTAATCCAAAGTTAATCATGGAGTTGGTCGCAAATATAAAATTACAAAACTTCTAGAAAAAAATAGGAGCAAAACTTTGATAACTGGAATGAGATAAAGAGTTCTTACACCTGGCATCAAAATGTGATTCATAAGAAAAAAAAGAAAAAAAAATTGAACTTCATCAAGATTAAAACCTTTCGCTTGGTGAATAAATCTGTTGAGACGATCACAAATTAACAGGAAATATTGCAAAATTTAGAAAAAATAAAGAACTCTCAAATTCAACAGTAAGAAAAAAAACTGTTTAGAAAAATCATGAAAGATATTAGCAGACATTTCACTAAAAAGGAAATGTGTTGTGGTGCGCTTAGTTGCTCCATCGTGTCCAACTCTTCGAGTCCCAAGGCTCCTCTGTCTATGGGAACTTTCAAGGAAAGAATACTGGAATGGGCTGCCATGTCCTCCTCCAGGGGATCTTCCCAACCCAAGCAGCCTAATAATTCTGGATTGGGTAGCCTTTCCCTTCTCCAGGGGAATCTTCCTGTCCCATGAATTCAACCAGGATCTCCTGCATTGCAGGCAGATTCTTCACCAGGTGAAATACCAGGGAAGCCCAAAGAGGAAATACATATGCCAAATAAGTACAGGAAAGGCTATTCAAATTAATTAGTGATTAAGAAATGTTTAAGAAAATGTACATTACAACCACCATATACCTGTAGGAATAGCTAAAAGAAAAGAATAATCACAATACCAAAATCTAATGAAGATTTAAAGAAAATAAATTACTTATATGTTGTTGATAGAAATGTAAGATGGTACAGCTTTGCTCAAAAACAGCTTGGCAGTATCTTAAAAAAAAAAAAAAAAAGCCCACATGTAATAGCTATCATACAACTTAGAACTTATGCTCATTTATCTCAGAGGATGTCAAAGTCTCATAGTTGAATACATTGAATAGAAAGATTAAGAGAAATTTCAAGGCACTTTGCCTAATTTCTGACCCCATCTCAAACTATCACAAAGGTTACTATAATAAAAATCAGAGAAATAACAATAAATAATAGCTACTCTTTGAAGATTCAACCTCAATAGTTACTATATTGCAAAAAAAAAGTGACAAAATTTGAGTTAAATATATTGTTTATTGGAATTAAATATGGATATAAAAGACTAAATCATCACATGACTGAAAATGTTCAAGAAAAATACAGTAGCTCTGTCAAAGTATGGCATGAC
This sequence comes from Aepyceros melampus, assembly GCA_006408695.1. Taxonomy (NCBI): domain Eukaryota; kingdom Metazoa; phylum Chordata; class Mammalia; order Artiodactyla; family Bovidae; genus Aepyceros; species Aepyceros melampus. The sequence continues at coordinate 478,628 of SJXQ01011390.1, forward strand.
CAGAAAATGCAGAAGAGAATAATTAAAAACCATGCCAAATATTGCCCAGGTGACCTCATCTCAGCCCTACTTAATGGAGCCTGAATTAGCTCATATGTAATTTCCCAGTGCTGGTGTTGATTGCCTTGTGTTTATGTAGCTCTTCTTCAAAGGAGGTCAGAGCTCTTAAGACTTCAATTAAGTCATTTATGACAGTCGGCAGATATTTGCATATGTTCTGATAGAACCACGTACCTTCTATAAAATAATATTGTTAAAACCATCATGCTTCTACCATCTTTGATAAATTTGGTAGTCAATGTGTTTCACAGAAAAAAATCAATACGATTTCCTTGCCACATAGTGTTCTCTCTTTATAAGTCAGGGTAAAATCATTTGAAAGGGAAAATATCATTTGAACAAAATTGATAATGCAAAAACATTTTGGGAAAATCATTAACAAAGATGACCTATCAATATTAATAAGGCACCTGTCATTTAACCTGAGAAATCTTGCAAATAATTAACATAAGTTTGCCAGAGAAACTAGTAAATAAGTTCAGATTTTTCATCCTCTTCAGGATCCATAAAATCATAATAAGTGTTTATAAATATATAGTGTTCCACAAGGGATTTTTTTTTAAGGAATACAGTCACTGTGATCACACAGCTCTTAGAAGAACTGTGGTGAAAATTTAATAGCAGCATGTTATTTCTGTGATTATTATACTTATTCTCAAGTTCTTAAGTAGAGGATTGGAGAAAGCCTATCTGATAGACCATTTACCACTCTAGTAATTTTACTGGAACACTGAGGTCATTTTCTAAAGGCCCTTAAAAATGGAACTTATGAAAAGATGAGTTCAAGGAAATGTCATTTTTTTGAAACACATTTCCTCAAGTTGCCATTTTATAAGTAAATTAGTTTTACTCACTTGCTCTTTCCCCTTTTATTGTGCATGAAGTACTGTAAACCTGTATGCTAATGATCACCAGTTACATAAATGACAAAATGAGAGACCATTACGTGACAAACAAATAGCAGCAGTAGTAGCTGGTAAATAATGTCAGCCATTATACCCTATTTGCTGTACCCAAAGGGTGACCTCCTAAGACAACTTTGGAAATATGTTATCATTTAGGGGGTTAATCACATGCTAAAAGCAATTCTTGGCAGAAAACACGATTGTGGCACTATAGCTTTTTATGTTGCAATATCTCAAAAGTATTATAAATTCAAGTTGAAATTACATAAGGCTATGACTTACCCTTATCATTAGATCTGTTGAATTCTAAAAGCCTGGCCTATTTTCAACATGGCAGAAGCAACGATTCTTGCATTTTCTGAGATATTTGCTTGTCTACCAATTTGTCATTAGTGCCTAATCTTAGATACAGTGATTTCCTCAGGAAACACTGCTTCATTTTTTCCTATGCATTCATAAACTTCTTTTACAATGAACATATTTGCTTTCTTACAAACCTCACAACTCATTATGCTATAATGAAAGGCCTAGCAAACTAGGATGTTAAATAAAGTAACATATTTATTATCTTTACTATTAGTAAGCCCAGTTGTAAATAGAGATGGAAGAGAAGTATATTAAGGTTTAATGAAGGGGAAAAAAGATGACCTAAAGCAATATATTTCTATTACTGCTAAGGAGGGAAGTTTAAATATTTCAAAAAGACAAAGCAGGAGATTAACATGAGGACATAGTGACTTAAAATAATTGTATTCAATTTACACTCTGTTCTCAGATCAAGACTAATGCAACCAAATAGCTCTATCAATATTTTAAATATGGGATAAAACAACTGAAGATATTTTGGGGAAAGAGTAGTGTTTTCTATGGATAAAGTAGTTGGTTTCTTTCTTTTTTTACTAGGAATAATCTAATCCAAAATTTCAGCTAGTTTCAAAAATTTATAAATTCAACTATGTATCATTTAGGCATAAAAATAAAACATGAAAACATCCAGGTTTAAATTACTAACATTTCATTGATTTAAGAACGAAGAAAAAAAAAAGAAATAAAAGCAGCATTTATTTCTTTATTTTTACTATGGAGAAAATGTGTTACTATCACCTAATACAGAACCACAGCCTCTTAAATCTTTTGATCTCAATTTGTCAGAGATAGAGAATTCACAGTCATATGCTACCATAGCTGAAGAGAATTTACATGGCTCCTAAAATCTGTTAGTAGTACACATAGTGGTATGCTTATGTAGAGTTACATATCATTTTGAAATGCACTGCAAGTCTCTTTTATATACACGACATTATTTAGTAATCTCAAGATTGACGTTCAACCTCTTTTGGAAGAGAGAAACAAAGGAAGGAACACACACTTTCACTCCTTCATAGATCACAGCATTGTCATGGTGAAAGGCTAAAAGTTGATAGGTTTTATGCCATGAGAATGTTAGGACTCGAGCCCAGGAGACAGTCTGTCAGTTGACCCAAGAGAGCTGACTCCAAGGAGGCAGGGAAGGAGCCAGGCGATATACCAGTTTGCAGCGATGGGCAAGTAATCTGAATATGAAAAGATTGGTGTTAACTAAGAGAAAATTAAATCTCTCACATGAAGAGATTTAGCAGTCTTCTATATGGGAAGATGCAAGTGAAATAATTTCTTCCTGAAATAATTTCTTTTATATGCATCTAGCTATCTGGGGCCAATCCTCCTTTCTTTATTTCTCACCTACTAATCCCTTGTTTGCTATAAGAGATGACAATGTGGTGGTTGGCCACCACTCACATCCCACCAGGTCCTCAGCACTTACTGGGGGGAAGTAGCTGATGGCTTCCAAATAGTTGGCTCTGTTTAATCTTGGCTCAGAAACTTGAATTTGGAAAAGACTTGTTTATGAATAGAGCCTAGAGCAGGAAGTATTTCATTTCACAAAGGCCACCCAAGATAAACAGGTCATAGTGAAGAGTTCTAACAAAATTTGGTTCACTGGAGGAGGGAATGAAAATCACTCCAGTATTCTTGCAGCAAGAACCCCATGAACAGTGTGAAAAGGCAAATATATATGACACCTGAAGATAAGCCTTCCAGATTGGAATGTGTCCAGTGTGCTACTGGAGAAGAATGGAAGGCAATTATAAAGGCTCCAAAAAGAATGAAGTGGTTGGATCCAAGTGGAGCTGATGCTCTTTATGGATATGTCTGGTGGTGAAAGTAAAGTCTCATGCTGTTAGGAAGAATACTGCATAGGTCCATGCAGCTAGGTTCGTGAATGAAGGTTAATTGAACATGGTCAAGCAGGAGATGGTAAGAGTGAACTTCGAGATCTTAGAGTTGCAGAAACCAGTAAGTGAGAAACCAAGAAGCACTCAGAGAGTTGGAGAACTCAGGTTTATTACACCGGCAGGCCCAGAGGAGTTACTCCAAGCTCTAAGCCCCAAACAAAGAGGTTACAAAGCTTTTATAGACACTGCATGACCTCAGACTATAGTGGGTGACACTAACTGTTAATAGGTTGGTTTAAACTAGGGTTATTGTGTGCATAGGAACAGCGATTAGGACAGGGGATAGGTAATTGCTAAAGAAGGGAAAGGATGACTGAGACAGTTTATTGTGATCCACACAGTCAAAGGCTTTGACATAGTCAATAAAGCTTCATTGACCTATGCTAAATCCCTTGACAGTATGGATCACAACAAACTGGAAAATTCTTAGAGATGGGAATACTAGTCTCTAAGACTAGGAGAGTCTGTCTTCTAACAGACTAACCTATCCTGAGAATCCCGAATGCAGGTCTAGAAACAAGTTAGAACTGTACACGGAATAACTGGGTGTTTCAAAACTAGAAAAGGAGTAAAACAAGGTTGTATACTGCAGATGACACCACCCTTATGGCAGAAAGTGAAGAGGAGCTAAAGAGCTCCAACACTGTAATCATTCATTTACTTATATACAGAGTACGTCATGCAAAAAGCCAGGCTGGATGAATCACAGCTGGAGTCAAGACTGTTGGGAGAAATACCTACAAACTCACATATACAGATGATGCATCTCCAATGACAGAAAGTGAAGAGGAAGTAAAGAGCCTTTGATGAGGGTGAAAGAGGAGAATGAAAACACTGGCTTAAAACTCAATGCTCAGAAAATTAAGATCATGGCATTTGGTCCCATCATTTCATGGCAAATAGAAAAGGAAAACATGGAATCAGTGCAGATTTTATTTTCTTGGTTTCCAAAATCACTGTGAGACAGGACAGTGACTGCAACCATGAAATGAAAAGAAGCTTGCTCCTCTGAAGAAAAGCTATGCCAAACTTAGCAAATTAAAATGCAAAGTCATTTCTTTGCTGACAAAGGTCCCTATAATAAAAGCTATGATTTTTCCACTAGTCATGTATGGATGTGAGAACTAGCCCATAAAGCAGGCTGAGCACCAAAAAATTGATGCTTTCAAATTGTGGTGCTGGAGAAAACTCTTGAGAATCCCTTTGGCTCCTAGGAGATCAAACCAATCAATCCTAAAGGAAATCAACCTTGGTATTCTTTGTAAGGGCTGATGCTGAAGCTGAAACTCTAATACTCTGGCCACCTGATGTGAATAGCCACCTCAGTGGCAAAGACCAGTGAGGGAAAGATTGCAGACAAAAGGAGAAAGGAGCAGCAGAAGATGAAATGATTAAATAGCATCACTGACTCAAAGGGCATGAATTTGAGCAAACTTTGGGAGATACTGAAGGACAGGGGTGCCTGGCATGCTGTGGTCATTGGGTTTGCAAAGAGTCAGACACAACCTCACAAATGAACAAGAAGAACACAAACTTTAGGGAGAAAATCCAGGCATTGAATTTGCCTTTGTTTTCTACAGGTCAAAACTGAAGAGCTAATGGAGTTATTTGTCCTCTAAAATATTTAAAATAAAAAGACCAAGACTCAGTTGACCTAGAAAGTCTCAGCTCATAAACAGTTCTCCACAGCATCAGATATATTCTGTCAGCACTTAATATGGATTTATTAAGATAAGCTATCAAGTATATGAGAGATCAGCTTAGATTTTAGATGAAAAAGTCCTGAACATATGTTGTATTAGGATATTTCATCCATATAGCTATTAAAAGTAAAAATTAGCTTTTTCTTCTTTGTTTATTTCTTACTGTAAGCTTATTTAGTGCATTTCCTGTATAAAACATTGTGTTGGGAACTGATTATAAAATTTCTTCCCTGTTAGAGTTTATATGTAATAAATAATATTGAAAAATTTACAAGAAATTAAAACACAATGTGATAGGTGCTATAAAAAATGCAATGCAGATTTTAGGCACTATGGATAGACATTCAAGATAATATGTACTATATAATCTGAAATATGAGTATGTGGTACACAAGTGATAAGTATGCTCATTTTAGTATTTTTTTTGTTGTTGTTAGAAAGAAGATAATGTATAGAGGGCTTTTAAAAACAAAGTTTCTAACTCAAGTTCTTTTTAAAAAAAGACATAAAAATGTGAGCCAATCTAGAAGACAAGGATACCATACTTTATAACTTACGATAGAAGTTTAAACATTTTCTTAAAAGCAATGAAGTATCATTGAAATTTTTAAGCAGGGGAATTAACATGAAATTTTGTTATTATTAAAGATAATTTCTTATGCAGTATAAAATAGGATTGAAAGAGTGAGAAAGGACTTTCTGTACTTATTTTAATAATAACAAAAAATGGGAAAGAGAAAAACATTTGTCTTTGGAAATTGACAGTGGAGAATAAAGAAAAATAATGAATCAGAGTCATGCTTTGGAGGTATACTGGAAATGAGCCTGTGATACATTGGATGCAGGGTATGAAAGTGGGACAATTTAACAGTGATGTCCTGACATGCAGGTTTATGGTCTGAGAAAGATGGTAAATATAAAATAGTCATTTTGAATTTTTCTTGGGAACTGTAAACATACTTTGAAAATATAGAAATCTATTGAAAATTATAATTTTATATCAATTGCATTCAGAAGTTTTATCACAAATGTTCAATTACAGAAATAATGAAGCCCATAGAAATGATAGATATTTTTACTTAACATCTAATAGAAACTGGCTATAAAATGAACATACAGAAACACACACACACACACATATACCCACAGAAACATAAAAAGCTCTCTCTAAAGGGACAATAAGGATTTACCTTATCAATTGCTGTGAAACAATTTTGTCTTTCTCTCCAAACAAATTTCATACTTTTCAAAGTTGTCCAGGTAAGAAGCTTGCATTGGTAAATACAGTCAGAATTTTATTTTGCTTTGAATTCAATTCTGGACTTTTAAAAATTCTTCTCAAAATTAATCAATAGATTTATCCTTAATAATAAATTCAATAAAATTTACCTCTCTTCTTTTCCATGTGTGCTATGCTTAGTTTCTCAGTTGTGTCCGACAATTTACAATCCCATGGGATGGTGTCCATGGGGATTCTCCAGGCAAGAATCCTGGTCATACCTTCCTCCAAGGGATATTCCCAATGGACTCTTTACCATCTTAGCCACAAAGGAAGCCAGTTTTTGGATTTTCTATATTGATCATTAATTGAAACATAGAGAATTTTATTTATTCCTTCCTAATCAGTTTAGCTTTATTTGTTTTTCTTACTGCATTAGCTGGGATTTCAAGTATGATGTTAAAAAGTAACAGTGAGAAAACACTTTACTTGGTGTTAATGACTTGAAAGTTTTCAATATTAAGTAACAGTTAGCTGTATGATTTTGGTCAGAATTCTTTATCAAGTTGAAAAAAGTCCCATCTCTTCTTAGTTTGCTGAGAGTTTTTATAATAAGTGGAATTTGCGTTTTGTCAAATGCTTTTCTACCTTTACTTATATGATCATATGATTGTTATTCCATAGAATCTTGATGCAATGGATTACATTAAATTACTTTTGAATATTGAACCAACCTCACATACCTGAGACAAATCCCACTTGTCATGGTGTATAATCCTTTTTACACATTATTTGATAAGTTTTATATTTTGTTGTGGATTTTTGCATCTAGATTTATGATAGATATAGGTCTGTAGTTTTCTTATAATGTTTTAGTCTGGTTATGGTATTAGGGCAGTACTGATTTCATAGAATAAGTTAATAAATAGTCCCTCTACATTATTTTCTGAAGGAGATTGTAGAGAATGTGTATAATTACTTCTGTAATATTTGACAGAATGCATCAGTGAACATATCTGAGCCTTGTGTTTTACATTTTGCATATTTATTAACTGCTGATTCAATTTTTATATGCATATATCTCATCATATTATCTAGTTGTCTGTGAAATTTGGAGAAGTGTGTCTTTCAAGGAATCAATCCATTGCATCTATGTTATCAACTTTGTAAACATAGAGTGACACATAGTATTCCTTTATTATCATTTGAAGTCTTTGTGAGTTATTGTGGTAGCCACTGATTTCTGACATTGGAATTTGTATGAGATTTTTTTAGCTTTAGTTAATCTGGGAGAGTTATTGACTTTGTTGATCTTCTTGACTTGTTTGGTTTTCTCTGTGTATTTTCTATTTTCAATACCATCAATATGTGTTTTAATTTTTGTTATTTTATTTTTTGTTGTTTTGCTTTTTGGGAATTTAATCTGCTCTTCTCTGTCTAGTTTCCTAAGGTAGCAGCTTAAATGGTTAACTTGGAAATTCCAGGTCTTTTGTAGTTATGTATGAATTTTTGGAATATTTTCTATAGTTCTGTGAAAATTATCATGATTATTTTGATAGAAATTGCATTAAATCTGTAGATTACTTTGAGTAGTATGGGCATTATAATAATACTAATTATTCCAATCAAAGGATAGAAAGTATCTTTCTATTTATTTTTACTGTCTTTAATTTCCTTCACTATTGTTTTACAGTTTTCAGAGCATAGGTTTTCTAACTTCTTGGCTAAGTCAATTCTTATATACTTCATTCTTGATGAAATTTTAAATGTTTTTTGGGTTTTTTTTGGCTTTCTCTTCCTAATAAGTTATTATTTCTGTAATATAGAAAAGCAAGACATGCATACCAGGCTGGCAGGCTACGGTCCATGGAGTCTCAGAGTCAGACACTACTAAAATGATTTGGCATACATGTATTGCTTTTCTATACAGAAATAATAATAATTATTAAATTATTATGGATTAAATAAACTATTATTAAATTATTATGAATTCCTCAGGCCACAATAATGAAGTGGGTTGATCTGCTCTCCTCCAGGGGATCATCCCTACCCAGGGATCAAATTCTTGTTTCTTGTTTCTCCTGCACTGGCAGCCTATTCTTTACCACTAGCACCACCTAGAAAGCCCAGAAAAACAAGAGATATCTATATATTAATCTTGTATCTTACAACTTTAGTGAATTCATTTATTAGTTCTAATAACTTGGTGGTTCAAAATTGAAAAAGGAGTACATCAAGGCTGTATATTGTCACCCTGCTCATTTACTTTCTCTGCAGAATAAATCATGAAAAATGCCAGGATAGATGACTCCAAACTGGAATCAAGACTGCTGGGATAAATATTAACAATGTCAGATATGCAGATGATACCACTTTAATGACAGAAAGTGAAGAGGAACTAAAGAGCCTCTTGATGAGGGTGAAAGAGATAAGTGAAAAGCTGGCTTATAACTCAATATTAAAGAAACAAAAAACATGGCATCTAGTCCCATCACTTCATAGCAAATAGATGAGGAAAAAGTGGAAACAGTGACACATTTTATTTTCTTGGGTTCCATTGCAGATGACATAAAGACTCTGTCCTTGAAAGAAAAGCTATGATAAATCTAGATAGTGTATTTAAAAAACAAAATCACTTTACCAACAAAGGTCTAGTAATTTTTTTTTTCCAGTAGCCACGTATGGATGTGAGAGTTGGACCACAAGGAAGGCTGCACACTCAGAATTGATGCTTTCAAACTATGGTGATGGAGAGGACTCTTGAAAGTCCCTTGGACAGCACGAAGATCAAACCAGTCAATCCTAAAGAAAATCAACCCTGAAAGTTCATTGAAAGGACTGATGCTGAAGCTGAAGCTCCAATACTTTAGCCACTTGATGTGAAGAGCTTACTCACTGAAAAGACCCTGATGCGGGGAAAGATTGAGGGCAAGAGGGGAAAGGGACAACAGAGCATGAGATGATCAGTGGGCATCACTGACTCAATGGACATGAATTTGATCAAACTTCAGAAGATAGTGAAGGACAGAGAAGCCTTGAGTGCTGCAGTTCTTGGGGTCACAGAGAGTTGGACATGACTTAGTGACTGAACAACAACAATAACAAGCATTTTGTGAAGATTTTTGGGTTTTCTCTATTTGATATCATGGTTTTTGCAAACAGTAACTGTTTTGCTTCTTCACTTCCAATGTGGATGCCTTTTCTTCTTTTTCTTCTTGAATGACTGTGATAAGATCTTTCAATACTATGTCAAATTGAAGTGGTGAGTGTGGGTATTCTTGTCTTATTCCTGACTTTAAGGAAAAGCTTTCAACTTTTCACTGTTCAGTATGATGATATTTGTGGGGTTTTTGTAAATGAACTTATGTTGAGATATTTTCACCTGTACCTATTGATTCAGTTTTATTATAAATAGATATTGAATTGTGTCAAATCGAAATCAGAGATGCATTTTCTGCATCTATGGAGATGGACATGTGATTTTTATCCTTCCTTCTAGTCAAGGCTATGGTTTTTCCTGTGGTCATGTATGGATGTGAGAGTTGGACTGTGAAGAAGGCTGAGCGCCAAAGAATTGATGCTTTTGAACTGTGGTGTTGGAGAAGACTCTTGAGAGTCCCTTGGACTGCAAGGAGATCCAACCAGTCCATTCTGAAGGAGATCAACCCTGGGATTTCTTTGGAAGGAATGATGCTAAAACTGAAGCTCCAGTACTTTGGCCACCTTATGTGAAGAGTTGACTCATTGGAAAAGACCCTGATGCTGGGAGGGATTGGGGGCAGGAGGAGAAAGGGACGACCGAGGATGAGATGGCTGGATGGCATCACAGACTCAATGGACGTGAGTCTGAGTGAACTCCGGGAGTTGGTGATGGACAGGGAGGCCTGGCGTACTGTGATTCATGGGGTCGCAAAGAGTTGGACACGACTGCGCGACTGAACTGAACTGAACTTTGTTAACATGGGTTATCACAGTAATTGATTTCTGAATATGGAACCACCCTCTTATCCCTGGATTAAATCCCACTCAATTAAGTTATGTGATACTTTCAATATATTGTTGAAATTAGTTAGCTAGTATTTTGTTGAAGTTTTTTTATCAATAGTCATTAAAAATAAGCATCTGCAATTATTATTTTATTATTATTTTACTCTTACTGTCTAATTTTTGTTTCAGGTTAAGGGGGCATAATAGATAAATTTGGGAATGCACTTTTCTCTTCAATTTTGGGGAATAATTTGAGAAAAATAGGCATGAGCTCTTCTTTATGTGTTTAGGAGAATTCCCATAAGAAGTCATCTGACTCTGGAATTCTGTTTGCTGGGAGAGTTTGCATTAAGAATTTAATTCAAATACTAGTGATTTGTCTGTTCAACTGTCTGTTTCATCCCGATTTATTCATGCCAGGTTTTGTAGAATTGTTGTCTAATTTGTTGGCATATAAATGTTTATAGTATTCTTATGTTTTCTATGTTTGTATCTTTGAGATATAAGTTCTTATTCTCCTCTTTCATTTTTTTTAATTTTATTTGGGTCCTCTCTCTTGTCTTCCTGATAAGACTTGCTAAAGGTTCATAAATTTGGTTTATCTTTTCCAAAGTCAGCTCTTGGTTTCATTGATCTGTCTCTTTCTCTCTCTTTTTGTGTCTGTTTTATTCATTTGCTCTCCGATCTTTAAATTTCCCTGGTGGCACAGTGGTAGAAAATCCACCTGCCAATAGAGGAGATGCAAGAAATGCAGGTTCAATCTCTGGGTCAGAAAAATCCCCTGAAGTAGGAAATAGCAACCTGTTCCACTATTCTTGCCTATAAAATTCCATGAACAAGAAGCCTGGAAGGTTACAGTCCATGGGGTCACAAAGAGTTGGACACAACTGAGCATGTGCACATACGCATTACACACACACACACACACACACACACACACACACAGATCTTTATTATTTACTTTCATTTTCTGATTTTGTACTTTGTTCTTTTTTGTCTAATTTATTTAGATGGTACATTAGGTTGTTTACTCAGATTTTTCTAATGTTAAAGAAGACTTGTTTCACTATAAGCTTAAACTGCTCTGGCTGTGTCACATAGATTTTGGAAAATTCTTTTTCCAGTTTCACTTGTCCTGAGTTACTTACTATCTCCTTTCTCTCATTTTTTTCAGGAGTTGTTTAGCTACCATCTGTTTATGCTTTTAAAATTTTTATGTAATTGATTTTTAGTTTCATTCCACTGTGACCAAAAATATTGCTTCATTTATTTATATTCTTTTACATTTGTTGAGACTTGTTTTGTGGCCAAGAACATAGTCTATCCTGGAGAACATTCCATGTGCATCTGAAAAAAATACATATGTATCTGTTTTTTCAATGGGATGTAATATAAACGTCTATTTTTTCAAGTTATTTATTGTGTCATTAAAGGCCGCTATTGTCTTATTGATTTTTCTTTCTGGGTGATCTTTCCATTGATGTAAATAGGATGTTAAAATTCCCTACTTTTATTACTGCGTTATCGTCAGTTTCTCCCTTTATGCCTATTAATACTCACTGTGTATATTTAGATGCACCTGTATTGGATGCATACATGTTGAGGATAATATTCTCTTCTTGTATTGACACCTTTGTTATTATGTAATACTCTTTGTTTTTTTTTGCTATACACTTGATTTTAAAATCTATATTTCACAATACGAGTATTGTTATCCTTGCTTTCTTGTCATTTCCACTTGCACAAACTCTTTCTTCCATCCTCTTCCTTTCTCTGTGTATGTCTTTAGCTGTGATATGAGTCTCTTGTAAGCAGCATGTAGATTGGCCTTTAACTATTGATAGGTATGTGCTTATTGTCATTTTATTACTTTGTTTTTGTAGTTTTCTGTTCATTACTTTTTGTTTCTTGCCTTGTGGTTTGATGGTTTTCTTTAGAGTAGGCTTATGTCATTTTCTTTTTAGCTTTTGTCTCTTAGTTTTAGATTTCTGATTTGTGGTTACCATGAGGTTCACTTATGTTGACATACAATTAACTATATGTCTTTGTTTTCAACTAATAGTTATTTAAGTTTATACACATTGTAAAAAATCTACAATTTTTATTTCCCTCCCACACAATTCTTGTTTTTTATGTTCATTTTATATAATCACTTAGCTGTTAATTTTACTTATAGTTGTTTTCAAGTTTTTTTTTTTAAATTTTTATACCAGTTTATTTAAGTGGTTGATCTTCAACCCTTACTATATATTTTCCATTCTTCCTGGAATTTTTCCTTTCCTATAGATAGTGACTTCTTGTTGTAGCTCTTTCTTTTTCATTTAGAGAAGACCTTTTAACATTTATTTTATGGTTGATTAAACATTGATGAACTCTTTTAGTTTTTGCTTGTTTGAGGAGTTCTTTATCTCTCTTTCAATTCTAAATGATGGTCTTACTAAATAAAGTATTCTAGGTTGCAGGATTTTTCCCTTTCAGCATTTTGAATATATTATGCCACTCCCTTCTTACCTGTAAACTTTCTCGAGAAAAATCAGGTGGTAGTCTAGTAGTAGTTCTCTTGTACATGACTGTTTTTCTCTTGCTGCATTTATAATTCTTTCTTTGTCTTTAAATTTGTTGTTTTAATTAGTATATGTCTTGATGTGTGTCTCTTTGGTTTGATCTTGAGACCCTGAGATTTGGGTCCAAGCTGACTCTGTTCCTTTTAAGTATTTGATCACCCCTTTCCAAGCATTAATATCCATGCTCTGGGGAGAAGAACTACTTGGCAAAAAAAGAGTCTTGTGATCTCAGCAGATTGTCTATAGACAGAAATCCAGTCTCTGATACACTACCTTTGTGACCACCAGAAATAGCTGCTTCCCTTTATCTGAGTCTCCTTTGTCCCTAAGAGCTGATCATTCTTATCTACCTCACACACCCTCAGTTCAGTTCAGTTCAGTCACTCAGTCGTGTCCGACTCTTTGCGACCCCATGAATCGCAGCAAGCCAGGCCTCCCTGTCCATCACCAACTCCCGGAGTTCACTCAGACTCACGTCCATTGAGTCCGTGATGCCATCCAGCCATCTCATCCTCGGTCATCCCCTTCTCCTCCTGCCCCCAGTCCCTCCCAGCATCAGGGTCTTTTCCAATGAGTCAACTCTTCGCATAAGGTGGCCAAAGTACTGGAGCTTCAGTTTTAGCATCATTCCTTCCAAAGAAATCCCAGTGAACCACACAGCAAGGAAAGCCATACTCATGTAGGCTCCAGACATGCATGGGGGATGGGCTGTGGCAGTCAGAGCACTATCAGAAGTCAAGATTTCCAGTAATGAGGTACACATGCAAGCATCAGCTACAGCTGACATTGCCATGCTCAGATGTGGTTTCAGATCAAAGACATCTCTGAGTTCCATGGCTGAACTTTCACCCCATCATGGCAGCTGCTGTTCTTCGCAGTAGGAGACTGTGAAGTCAAATAAACAGGGCTGGAGTGTTTGGTTGGCCCAGGCTGAGACATGCATGGAAGCAGCTGTGGGAAATCTTAGACTGGAGTACCCCAACTTCTCCCTGCCCTGACTTGGGGATAAGTCAGTGTTTTCATGCTCCTCAGAAGTGGAGTCCAGGCTTCCCATAGCTCCCCTATTAAACCAGTGGCCTTCCAACCAGTCAAAAAGGCTCATCTTCCCTATGTCACACCCCAGACTTGGGGTGTCCAATATGTGGTTCAAATTGCTCACTTCTCAGGGCAGATCTCTGCCAATGTATTCTCCTTTTTCCTCTGAGTATTCTCCCTTGGGCACTGGTCCCAATAATTGTCTTCCCTTCTTAAGCAATTTCATGTGGACCTTTCTTACAGATTTGGTTGTATATGAGTCTTGCTGCCAGTTTGCAGTCAGTTTTCAGTGAGATTTGCTCCACATTGAGATTTATGTCTGAAGTGATTGTGGGATAGGTGAGTCCCACATCTTTCTTTACCATCTGGATTGACAGTCCCTTATTATTTGTTGTTGTTCAGTCACCAAATCCTGTCCAGCTATTTGCAACTCTGTGGACTGCAACATGACAGACTTCTCCATCTATCACCATCTCCTGGAGTTTGCCCAAGTTCATATCTATTGAATCAGTGATGCCACCCAATCATTTCATCCTCTGTCACCCTCCTCTTCTTCTGCCTTCAATGTTTCCTAGCATCAGGGTCTTTTCCACTGAGTTGGCTCTTCACAACAGCTCACCAAAGCATTGGAGCTTCAGATCAGTGCTTCCAATGAGTATTGTATTCAGGGTTGATTTCCTTTAAGATTGACTGCTTTGATCACCTTGCAGTCCAAGGGACTCTCAAGAGTCTTTTGAGCAACACAGTTTTAAAGCATCTATTCTTAGGTGTTCTGCTTTCTTTATGGTCCAGGTCTCACATCCATGGATGACTACTGGAAAGACCGTAGCCTTAACTATGTGGACCTTTGTCAGAAAAGTAACGTCTTTGCTTTTTAACGTGCCATCTAGGTTTGTCATAGCTCTCCAGCCAAGAAGCAATCATTCTCTAATTTTATGGTTTCAGTCAACATCAGCAGTGATTTTAGAGCTCAAGAAGAGGATATCTGTCACTGCTTCCAACTTTTCTCCTGCTATTTACCATGAAGTGATGGGACCGGATGCTGTGATCATAGTTTTTTGTTTGTTTGTTTGTTTTTCAGTGTTAAGTTTTAAGGCAATTTTTTTCACCTTCAGCAAGAGGTTCTTCAATTCTTCTTTGCTTTCTACCTATTAAAGTGGTATCATTCGCATATCTGAAGTTGTTGATATTTCTCTTGGCAATCTTGATTGCAGCTTGTAACTCATCCAGCCTGGCATTTCTCATGGTGTGCTCTGTTTTTAAGTTAAATAAACAGGATGACAATAAACAGCTTTATTATACTCCTTTTCCAACCAGTTAGTCATTCCTTACAATGTTCTAACTGTTGCTTCTTGACCCAAATACAAGTTTCTCAGCAGACAGGAAGATTGTCTGGTATTTCGATCTCTTTAAAAGTTTTCCACAGTTTTTTATGATTCACACAGTCAAAGGTTTAGCATAGTCAATGAAACAGAAATAGATTTTTTTTCTTTCTTGAATTACCTTGCTTTCTTTATGTCAACGAATGTTGGCAATTTGATCTCTGGTTCCTCTGCCTTTGCTAAACCCAGCTTGAACATCTGGAAGTTCTTGGTTCATGTAATACTGAAGCCTGGCTTGGAGGATTTTGAGCACAGCCTTACTAACATTGTATATGAGTAAAATGTCCAGTAGTTTGAAAATTCTTTAGTACTGCCCTTCTTGGCAATTGAGATGAACACTGATCTTTTCCAGTCCTATGACCATTGCTGTTTTTCCAAATTTCCTGACATATTGAGTGCAGCACTTTAATAGCATCATCTTTTAGGATTTTAAATAGTTATCCTGGAATTTCATCACTTCCACTAGCTTTATTGGCAACATCACTTCCTAAAGCCCAGTTGACTTCACACTCCAGAATGTCTGAATCTGAGTGAGTGGTTATCCTTGTTATCCTTCTATTATGGGAAACTCAATAAAATCTGTTGTCTTTTAGTACAAATTTGTCTGCTTGATATACTTCAAAAAAGGTTTTACATATATTTTAATCTTGCACCATTCATCCATTTTCTTCACAACTTTTTGACTATCCCTATTTAATATTGCTAAGATAGTAAACTCTATATCTATAATCAGCTATAAAACCTTGCCAAAATTGTTCCACAAATTCTGGAGCCAACTTTTTCCAATTGCCTCATAGTAGGATGTAAAAAAAGTTATATATATTTTTAAATTGTTTCCAGTTTTATTGAGACATAATTAACATACAATATATAAATTTTAGATTTATTATATGATTTGAAACATTTATGGTGAAATGATTTCTAAGCTGAATTTGTTAAAATCTTATTTACCCCTCACATGATTATCACTTGTGTTTTTATGGTCATTCAGAATATTTATTAGCTATTCTGTTAGTCACTTTCAAATATTTACTACAGAACATTTGAAATCTGCTCACTTACTTAGCAACTTTTCAAGTGCATAATACATTTCAAATATAATAATATAAACACACATAATATAATTTTAACTCTTACCATGAGGTGCATTCATTCCACAGAACTTATTTATCTTATAGATGAAAGTTTGTATCCTTTCAGTGTAATCTTCCATTTTATTGATTCCCCAGTTCCAGGCTAACCCAGTTCTACTCTTGCTTTCTATGCATTTGGCTGTATTCAGATTCTACATTTAAGCAGTTCATTCAGTAATTATCTCCTCTGCCTGACTTATGTCATTCAGTATAATGCTTTCAAGGTCCACCCATGTTGTTGCAAAACAAGATTTCCTTCTTTCCCATGGCTGAATAATATTCCATTGTGTATATGTGTGCGTGTGTGTGTGTGTGTGTATATGTGTGCATGTGTGTGTGTGTGTGTGTGTATATGTGTGCATATGTGTGTGTGTGTGTGTGTGTATCTTATATCTTCTTTATCCATTCATCTGTAGATGGGCAATTAGGTTATTTCCATATTTCCTGGCTAGTGTAAACAATGTTGTATTGAACATGGGGTGCTAGAAATCTCCTTAAGAATCTGATTTAATTTCTTTTGCATATATACCCATAAGTGAATAGAATAGCTGTTCCACTTTTAATTCTTTTGAGAACCTAAATTATGTTTCACAGAGTAATTGCACAGATTTTCAATGAACAATGCACAGGGTTGCCTTTCATCCACATCTTTGCCAATGCTTGTAATCTCTTGTCTTTTTAACAATAGTCACATTGTATTTCCCTAATATCTGGTGAGTATGGTTTCTGATGCCCTCTTGCAACACCTACCATTTTGGGTTTCTCTTACCTTGGGCGTGGGGTATCTCTTCACGGCTGCTCCAGCAAAGCACAGCCACTGCTACTTACCTTGGACGAAGGGTATCTCCTCACCACCACCCTTCCTGATCTTCAACATGGGATAGCTCCTCTAGGCCCTCCTGCGCCCGCGAAGCCACCACTCCTTGGACATGGGATTCCTCCTCCTGGCCGCCGCTGCTGGCCTTGGGCGTGGAGTGGCTCCTCCCAGCCGCCCCTGACCTCAGACGCGGGGTAGCTCCTCTTGTTCACCGGCTCTTGGCTTAGTGAAATCATACTCACAGAAAACTAATCAATCTAATCACACTAGGACCACAGCCTAGCATGTGAGATGAGTGCAATTGTGTGGTAGTTTGAGCATTCTTTGGCATTGCCTTTCTTTGGGATTGGAATGAAAACTGAACTTTTCCAGCCTGTGACCACTGCTGAGTTTTCCAAATTTGCTGGCATATTGAGTGCAGCACTTTCACAGCATCATCTTTCAGGATTTGAAATAGCTCAACTGGAATTCCATCACCTCCACTAGCTTTGTTCATAGTGATTATCTTTCCCCACTTGGTACACATGGCTTTCTTGTCAAATATTAGTTGTCTGTATGTGTGAGGATCCATTTTCTGGCTCTTTATTTTGTTCCATCAACCTATGTATCTTCTTTTATGCCAGTAAGTAAGTAAGTGTTAGTCACTCAGTCGTGTCTGACTCTTTGTGACCCCATGGACTGCAGCCCACCAGACTCTTCTGTCCATGAGATTTTCTAGGCAAGTATACTGGAGTGGGTTGCCATTTCCTTCTCCAGGGGATCTCCCCAATCCAAGGATCGAACCCAGATTTCCTGCACTGTGGGCAGATTCTCTACCAATTGAGCTACAGGGGAAGCCCTTTATGCCAGTATCATACTTTTTTGATAAATTTAGCTTTGCAGTATAGGCTTTTAAGCTATTAGTGGGTGCCAACACAAACATATTTGCCCGTGTAAATTTTACATAACTGGTATTAGAAAGGTGAATGCCCCTGGTTATGACTGATTCTGCAGGAAGTGCTCCCCAATTCAACACACACACACACACACACACACACGAACTACTCATAAACACACACAACACTTTATACTACTAATATTACCCATTGTTACTCAGTGAGTTGGTGCAAAATCAATTCTATACAGAAGAAAAATTTTACATAAGTATATTACTTGGGAATTAATTGGAATTAAAGCACTGTTGAAATCAAGGACTTTGGTGGAGATCCAAAATTCTTACAACCTTTCTTATTTATTTTGAGTATTTTGAATTTCCACAGCTATAAGGAGTAATCTATGTAAGTCCACTCATATATAATTCCATTCATAATTAAATACTAGAACAGTACCTACTGTTTCCTTAGTCACTCATTACTTCTCATTCTCTTGCCATAAAACTTTCTGGGAAAACAAGATAGGAAAACCAATATCGTTAAGGTACACAATGATTTTGGTATCACCAGGTATATTTTTGAGCAAGTCCATAATCTAATTTTCAAGTTGAAAAAAGGAAGTATCTTTGTTGGAAATGCTAGATGTTGTTGGAAAAACTATTCTGTCTTCTGTGTACGTGAGAAAGCCTTCAGAAGAAAGAGACAATAAAAATACTAAAGAAAAAGAAAATACACCTGAGGAATAGATCTCAAAGAATGTGAAAGAGACATACAAACAACTTCATAGCACTATTAATGTTAGTCTCTGTGGCTAAGAGACCAAAATTCCTAAGTTCTCACATTACAGAAGAGAAACTAATGATCAGAGAAATCTAATAGCACAAAAATCACTAGTGTAGGTGTAAAAGAAGAGTAAGTTAAAACAATATGACCAAATAAGCACCCACGCCTATCTAGTTATTGATGAAATCCTAACACTTCTCTATTTATGCATACATACTTTTCCTTTTATATAAATGCTAAGCAGTAAAATTGCTTTGAAAAAGATTTATCCTAGGCCACCAACAATAAGGCAGGCTTGATATGGTATAAGTAAAAGTGGAGAAATACTATATATATATATTATTATTACTCTCTGCTATGTTACACACTGTAAGCCAGTTTCTTCTACATTTTAAGTGCATATATTTAATTTACATTTAAATTGCTTCAAGCCCAAATTTGTGACTTACAATGTTGTGTTCTTTAGTATTCTACTTACCATTATGAAGAACAATGAAAAGCACATTGAAGTAAGCTAAATGGGGAAGAAAAAAGTGAAAAAAGAATGTAAAAGTCATACAAGCTAAATACAAATGCTATCTTAATGTGAGTTCAGATACTATACACATTTGTATAGGTCACATTTGTAAAGGAATTGTATGGTATAAAAATTATGTGCCAAATTCTCATCCCATTAGATTTACTGCCAACTGCATATGAAAATAATCTAGCTTAGACAGAAAAATTTTACTTAAGAAATAAAAGAAACAGACAGCTCATAATAATGATTATTATATTTCTATATTAGTAACTAGATATTTTGCGTACTAGCTGAGAATATGGAAAAGGCAATGGCACCCCACTCCAGTACTCTTGCCTGGAAAATCCCATGGACAGAGGAGCCTGGTAGGCTGCAGTCCATGGGGTCGCTAAGAGTCAGACATGACTGAGCAACTTCACTTTCACTTTTCACTTTCATGCATTGGAGAAGGAAATGGCAATCCACTTCAGTGTTCTTACCTGCAGAATCCCAGGGACAGGGGTGCCTGGTGGGCTGCGTCTATGGGGTCACACAGAGTCGGACACTACTGAAGCGACTTAGCAGTAGCAGCAGCAGCTGAGGATAACTAAATGACAATGATGATAAAACAGAAAATCAAGATGATGCATAAAAGCTGAATAACTAAGCACAAAGGTTATGATAATAACAAAATGATGGCTGGTGACTTCAGCATTTTTAGTTTGCTTTTGTAATCTGTTTAAAAGTGTTTATTAGATAATTTGATGTCCTTCTGAGATGAAAAAAATTAGGATATGTAGGTTACAGGGAGGCCTTTAAGAGAAAATTTTCCAAAGAAGGAATATTGACAACATTTGAAGAATCATAAAATAGCATTTAAAAAATAGTTGATAACATTAGAATTACTTAACCTTGAACAAAACCACTAAAGATGATAATAATATTCTTCACACAGAAAATATTTCTCTAAAGAGAACTTGTATAGGCATTTCAAATAAATCTAAATCTTCTGCTTGGATAAATTTTTTATTGTCAGAGATGTGATAAAATGGCAGTAGCAAAGAGAGTATCAGAACAGAAAAGTAATAAGTAATAAGAATACTTGCTGGTGAGCAAATGAGAACAAAGAACTATTTGTGATTTTAATTATTCCAGAAATATATACTTGGGCAAATTATTCACCTTCTTAGAGTTTCTTTACCATTAAATAAAGAATATTGACTAGCTGCTACTACAGGTAAATTCTAACTCTAAAATTATACTCTTCTGAGCTGATTGATTTTATACATTATGCTATCAAGGCATTGAAAATTCCATAATCATTGTGACAAGTGCTAAATACAAGATGACCAAAACTTTTAATATGCATTTTTGCATATATTTAATAAATGTTGAGTATGAAATAATTAAAATATGAGTTAAAGTTTACATTCTCTATGGGAACAACATTTTACATCAGCTCTTCAATATGCACGTTGATTTATGTGCCACACAGAATGGGTGAAAATAGACTATCTTTAAATAACTCTGTGTGTGTGTGTGTGTGTGTGTGTGTGTGTTAGTAGTTGAGTCATGTCCAACCCTTTGTGACCCCATGGACTATAGCTGGCTAGGCTCCTCTGTCTTTGGAAATCTCCAGAAAAGAATACTGGATTGAGTTGCCACGCCCTCCTCCAGGGGATCTTTCCCACCCAAGGATTGAACCCAAGTCTCTTATGTCTCCTGCCTTCACAGGTGGTTCTTTATGACTAGTGCCACCTGGGAGGCCCAATTGGACTGTGATGTTCCCCAAATGATTCTAACATATAGGCAGAGAACTAATGAGTTTCACCATCTCATCTTATGCAATATAAATTTGGATATATCTCTGTAACCACAACCACAGTATGCTACAATAAATTTAGATAGAAAATTAGAAGTATGTGATATATTGGGCTTCCTAAGTGGTGCTAGGGGTAAAGAACCCACCTGTCAACACAGGAGACTTAAGAGAAGCAGATTCCATCCCTGAGTGGGGAAAATCTGGGTTGCACAGAATCAGACACAACTAAAGTGGCTTAGCACACATGCACACATGTGATACATGTATTGAAAAACATCCATTACAAATATTTAAATGTATGCAAAGTACTCCTTCCTCCAAATTTTACTTTTAATGACAGATTTTTAGGCACCATGATTGATTGTTATTTAAATAATATTTATATACATTATTAATATTCATTTCACTCTTCAGCCTTTAGAGTAATCTTTTACCCTATGGAAAATTATTGAAAGAGTTTAAAGAATTAAGTCCTTATTTGTCTGAGGCACCTTATTTAAAAGTAAATATTAAATGCTGTGTTAGCTTCTCAATTGTGTCCAACTGTTCATGACCCCATGGACTCTAGCCCACCAGGCTCCTCCATCCATGGAATTCTCCAGGCAAGAGTAATGGAGTGGGTTGCCACTTCCTACTCCAGGCATCTTCTCAACCCAGAGATTGAACCCAGATCTCCCACATCGCAGAAAGTTTCTTTACCATCAGAGCCACCAGGTTTAAATATAAATGCAAAGTTTCTGTTATGTTTTTTTTTAACCTACTCAGATATTGATATCCTATATTACCATTAATTCTTCTAATAGTTTATTTTAAATAACCTTTTATTTTAGAACATTTTTATATTTTAAAAAGTTGTGAGAGCAGAATTGCCATATACCTCAAACCAATTTTCCTCATTAATAATATCATACATTCATGTATTTGCCACAATTAATTAAAATGCATTAAAATAATCAGATGCATTATGTTATATTTATTAAATTCCACAATTTATTCTATTTTATTTTTACCTAATATCCTTTTTCTGTTTCAGGATTTCACCCATAAATCCAATCACCTTAGTCTCCATATCTCCATAGGTTCTGTTGGTGGTACTTTCTTACGTTTTCCTTGGCTGTGATGACCTTACCAGTTTTGAGGATACTTGTCAGTTATTTTGCAAAGGTACCAAATATCATTGGTATCTTTCTGATATTTCCTCATAATTAGTTCTGGATTATGGAATTGTGGTGGAAAACCAGAGGGGCAAGGTGCCATTCTCTTCCTATCAATAGTATATAGTATCAAGATGACTTATCACAGCTGGTGCTTACCTTAGTCACCTGGCTTGAAGTAGTGTTTATCAGGTTCTTCACTCTTGGGTTACTCTTCACTCTAGGGTTACTCTTTTTCTTCCCTTCTACATTGTACTCTCTGAAGAGATTTACTATAGGCAAGAAAAACTAAACAGCAGCAACAAAAAATAAATATTAAAAAAAAAAAAAAATGACTGAGAGTGTCAAAGGGCACATGACCCAACTGCTAAAAGCAAAGCTGGAACAACTTCAACAAGAATGTTCATAAAGTAATATCTGATTATAATCTAATATATAAAATAAACATCAATGAGTCCACACTACTAAAACAAGTGATTAAATTAAATAAATAGGGAGAATACATAAATCTGCTGCACAATAAAATGAAAAAAATATGTAGATATGCAATTCTCAAGTAAGAGGGATATAATCC
The DNA here is from genome assembly GCA_006408695.1 of Aepyceros melampus. Lineage (NCBI taxonomy): Eukaryota > Metazoa > Chordata > Mammalia > Artiodactyla > Bovidae > Aepyceros > Aepyceros melampus. Next base: position 501,413 of record SJXQ01011390.1, read on the forward strand.
CTTTGCTCCTTAAGTGTAGTTGCACATTAGTCTATTATTTTTAAAGCTTTAAAATTTTTCATGAATTGGCTTAGTTTAAAAGTCTATACACATAAGGGCTTCCTTGGTAGCTCAGACCATATTCTTGCCTGGAGAATCCCATGGACAGAGGAACCTGGTGTGGCTCAGTGGTAAAGAATCTGCCTGCAAATAGGGGCCGCAGGAGGTGTAGGTTCAAACCTTGGGTTGGGAAGATCCCCTGGAGGAGGGTATGGAAACCCACTCCAGTATTCTTGATTGCAGAAACCCATGGACCGGGGAGCCTGGCAGTCTACAATCTTATAGGGTTACAAAGATTTGGACACAACTCAAGCAACTTAGCACACACATAAAAGTCTATGCATATAGTTCTATCATTGAAATTTAACTTTAAATGCATAGTTAGTTGAAATGTTCAGGTTAATAGATATTTGCTTTTAAAAAGTAAGTAAATATGTCTGCAGGCTGTGGTCAAGTACTTTTAAAATATTTGTTAGTTGAAGAGGGCAGCAGAGGATGAGATGTTTAGATAGCATTACCAACTCAAGCGACATGAATCTGAGCAAACTCCAGGAGATAGTGACAGGGGAGCCTGGTGTGCTGCAGTTCATGGAGTCCCAAAGAGTCGAACACAACTTAGCAACTGAACAACAACAGTTTTTACATATCTAAAAGCAGAATTTAGAAATCTTAGAGAGTTTAAATACTTAGGAAACATAGTAAGACTAAATGGTTTTGAACTGTGATGTTGGAGGAAACTCTTGAGAGTGCCTTGGCCTGCAGGAGATCCAACCAGTCCATCCTAAAAGAGATCAGTCCTGTGTGTTCATTGGAGGGACTGATGTTGAAGCTGAAACTCCAATACTTTGGCCTCCAAAGGCGGAGAGCTGACTCATTTGAAAAGACCCTGATGCTGGGAAAAATTGAGGGCAGGAAGAGAAGGGGACGACAGAGAATGAGATGGTTGGATGGCATCACCAACACAGTGGACATGGGTTTGGGTGGACTCCGGGAATTGGTGATGGACAGGGAGCCTGGTGTGCTGCTGTTCATGGCTTTGCAGAGTCCGACACGACTGAGTGACTGAACTGAACTGAACTGAACTGAATTGAATAAGACTATGCCAACGTATCCATATATTTAGAACTTTTATGTAAAATATTAAGCAAGTATTAAAAATATTAAGACTGTTTACTCTGCTAGTTTTCCTTACAGAGCTCTACTCACAATAGTATCATTTTTTAAAAATTCCATACACCTGAAAGAACTAGACTTTTAATCCTAATAGTTTTGCTAGCTAACATTAATTAGAATAAATAAATTATTTTAGCTACTAGGTAAACAACCTTATTTGTAGAAAAGTGCATTATTTTAGAACAGAGATTTAGATCCAATTTTGTATTCTCCTGATATACATTCTCTTTATTTTCTTTTTTTTACTGTACTTTATTTTAAATTTCTGATTATATAATAGAATGTGTACATCATTGCTATTTCCCTAGAAAACATAAAAAAAAAAGTTTTTATTCTATGTGCTTATCTAAGTTGTTTCAGTCATGTCCAACACTTCCTGATCCCATGGGCTGTAGGCTGCCAGGCTCCTCTGTCCATGGGATTCTCCAGGCAAGAATACTGGAGTGGGTTGCCATTTCCTTTCCAGGAGATCTTCCACACCCAGGGATTGAACTCAGGTCTCCTGCATTGCAAGGCAGATTCTTTACCATCTGAGCCATCAGGAAAGCTCTTCTCATTCCATATATTTTTCTAAGTTTTTAATTACATATAACCAATTTATTGAATGAACGCACTGAAAGATGAAAGCAGAAAGCAGTTTAGTATTTTTTGCTAATATTTCATTACATTTATTCTATGGATTCAATTTCACCACAACGGGATAAAATCTTATACAAATTTCATTGCTGTTTTAGTCACTTATAGATAGCAAAAGAATATTTTATTTGTGCACATATAAAAATCCAAACCAGTATAATATCAAAGTTCCAAAATGTCATATGGTTTATTTTTGTCCTCCTTCAGATTAGGCTGAGAAACCTGCTCCGGGAGAGTAGCATATGGTTGATTTCTTCTCTCATTCTCACTCCATTACCTTCTCGTTGCTGTTTTAGGCTTCCATACATTTGCTAGATGCTATTTTAGGCACTCAAAACTTTGACACACAAAGACTCTGGAGAGATAATAACAGTAAGAGTTTACCTCAATATGGGCTTAATCTGGTCATACTGCCCATCGAGGGGAGATTCATCCACACACATTCTTCCTCTCATGTGTGTGTCTGTGAGTTCTTAGGAGATCTTTATTTCTTGAGATCTCTTAAGGACATGTGAGAATTCCTTAGATTTAAAGATTCCTCTCTTAGCTCTAGTTTCTGATTTTTCATCTCTGTTGAAATCACCTGACATGTTCAGAAAGCCTCTCAGATACAATCCCTCTGAAGAAATAAGTAATTCTTTTTCATGAGGTCTATCATTGACATAGAAACCCTTCCAAAAGCAGCCACTTACCTTGTGTCATTTGAACTGACCAGTCATACTTTCTCACACTTAGACTTTGTAGGCGTTGAAACAGACCACTTTGTGTGTCCCTCAAGAGTAAGAGATTAAAGCTAAACTCTTTGAATATTTGTTTTCAAGCCTTCTTCATGTGATTGAATTTGAGTAGGGAGGGAGTCCTTCCACTCTGGCTTTGTTATGGGAAGTGTGGAATGGAATGCACAACACATCAACATCTCTCTAGGGAGTGGCAGGTGAAGGCATGAGGCTGACAGAATGCAGTTTGGTTTGTGTGAATGTAAGCTAAGTTGCTGCATCGTGCCTGATTCATTGCAGGCCTATGGACTGTAGCCCACCAGGCTGTTCTGTCCATGTGATTCTCCAGGCAAGAATACTGAAGTAGGCTTTGATGCCCTCCTCCATGGGATCTCCCCTACCAGGGATCGAACCAGCATCTCTTATGTCTCCTGTGTTGACAGGAGAGTTCTTTACTGCTGGTGCCACCTGGGAAGCCCCACAGTATATTTTACCTCTGGGCAAATTTCCCACAAGTAGTCTGATGCCTTGCTCTGAGAAATGAGAGGAAGTATTTATTACCTGATGTTCTCTGTCAGATTAACATCCGGTTCTTACAAAAATAGCCAATCATATATGTTGTTATTGCACTTGTATATTTTTATGGGCTTTGTTATGAGCTTCTCTGATAGATCAGCTGGTATAGAATCATCTGCAATGCAGATCCCAGTTCGATTCCTGGGTCGGGAAGATCCACCAGAGAAGGATACCACCCACTCCAGTATTCTTGGGCTTCCCTGGTGGCTCAGTGGTAAAGAATCCACTTGCAATACAGGAGGCCTGGGTTCAGCTCCTGGGTTGGGAAGACCACCTGGAGAATGGAATGGCTACCCACTTCAGTATTCTTACCTGGAAATCCCATGGACAGAGGAGCCCGGCAGGCTACAGTCCACTGGGTTGCAATGGGTTGGACCTAACTGAACAACTCCCCACTCCAGTATTCTTGACTGGAGAACTCCATGGGCAGAGGAGCTTGGTGAGCTACAGTCCATAGAGTCAAAGAGAGTCAGACCTGACTAAGCGATTTTCACTTTCATTTTCACATATCTATTATATATTTATAACTTAGACCACAAATATTAATAAAAATCTCACTTGACCACTCACCCCAGTAAGATTCACAAATATTGATGTCAGCTGTCATCTAGTGCTAACCTTTCCAAATAATTTGTTACATATTTATTTGTATAAATATGGTAATTAAACATAAGTAATTTTATTTTGCTTACAAATGTTATTATGTTATAAATTAGCATCTTAGGAAATTATTACATTACTGTTCAAGTTCTACAAGACTTGCTCATATGTTTCATACAATAGTAGTATACAGATGCAATTCTGTGCTGTGCTTAGTTCAGTCATGATTAACACTTTGTGACCCCATGGACTGCAGCCCACCAGTAGTTATCAACTAAGAAAATGTTCTGTGGTAATTAATATTGTAATTTTAAAAATAAACTCACTATAACTAGCTTAATAACTAAGTCTGAGAATCAAAGCAAAAAAACTTCACTGAGGATGTCTGTATTGTAGGTCAGTAAAACAGAAGTGGCACTAATGCCTTTATTTTGCCCATCTTTAAGGTTTATGTGACTCACTACAAGATACTGAACTGAACGTGATACTTGATTTTGCTAATCGATAGTATCAAGTATACACACATAGGCTCTCTGTTGCGAGTGTAAATAGGAAAAATTAACATAATAACATTGTTCACAAAGCTCTTTTTCTGTTATACAAAACCTAGATTTTCCTAAATTCCTAGGTACTTGCAGTGCACAATCAGGATAACTTAAGTGTTAAGAATTGAGAGATACCCACCACTGTGTTTCAATAGACATCCATTCAGTTCAGTCGCTCAGTTGTGTCTGACTCTTTGCAACCCCATGAACCTCAGCACACTAGGCCTCCCTGTTCATCACCAACTCCAGGAGTTTACCCAAACTCATGCCCATTGAGTCAGTGGTGCTGTCAGCCATCCAACCATCTCATCCTCTGTCATTCCTTTCTCCTCCTGCCTTCAATCTTTCCCAGCATCAGGGTCTTTTCAAATGAGTCAGCTCTTTGCATCAGGTAGCCAAAGTATTGGAGTTTCAGCTTCAACATCAGTCCTTCCAATGAACACTGAGGGCTGATCTCCTTTAGGATGGACTGGTTGCATCTTCTTGCAGTCCAAGGGACTCTCTAGGGACATAGTTTTTGATAAAAGAGGTGTTAAGTTATAGAGAAAGAGGGAAGGATGAGTCAGTGTCTGAAGAAAATTGTGAAGCCATTTGGGTTGACATAGAAACCCTAGAGCATATACTGTGGATGTTAATTATGATATTACAAGAAAAAAATAAGAAGAAAGAATTATAATTATGCTTGTGTTGAGAAGGGAATTACACTGTGCATTGGCAGGAATCTTAAAAAAAATTAAATTGATTTCCTATTACATAAATACTTTCAGCTCTTTTAGAAATGTCAGAGTTTTAAAAGTGTGTGAACCCTATGTCCAGACTAGTTACATAGAAACTAAATTTAAGACAGATTTTATTTTATATTTAGGATATCTCAGGTGATGATAATGGTAAAGAATCTGCCTGCCAATGTAGGAGATGCAAGAGATGAAGTTTTGACCCCTGGGTTGGAAAGATCCCCTGGAATAGGAAATGACAACCTGCTCCAGTATTCTTGTCTAGAAAATTCCATGGACAGAGGAGCCTGGTGGGCTATAGTCCGTGGGGCCTTAGAGAGCCACACGTGACTGAACAACTAAGTACACACATATTTTATCTTTCATTCCTTCCTTTTTTCTCCATTTCTATATTTTTTCTACATATGGAGAGCATCATGTGCTTAAATCTATGTGAAACAAGCAGGAAAGGTGGTAGATGGATAAATAAATCACTGTTTCCTTGTCTATAAACATTTGGCATTTATTCTATCAAATCCTGATTTTTAGCAGTATTCATTTTCTAAACTAAAAACATTTTTTTTCCTTTTCATTTGTTACTAGGTGACAATTTTTAAAAGGAAACTTTGTGAAATCAACTCTCATTTAATGTTACTTTTCTGAGCCAATGAAGAACTTCTACATGTCAGATTTTAGATTGCTTTAACTATTCCCAAAGCAATCAATTGAAGAGGAACTGATTCAACTTGCCTTTTAAAGAAAGGAAAAAATAGTTAAGGTTCTTCTGGTCTGGATTTTTAAAGGTAAATGGTGAAATAGAATTATAAAGGTTTCTAATTTTTGTCTTTGCTAAAGTGTGCAAAATCAAACCCCTCTTCAGTTGATTGTACATCATCTCTGGAAAACTTGTGTCATTGTAAAGGCTTTCGCCCCTGCAAGATGCTTTATGAGCCCATCTGTTCCTTATTTTCAAATAACAATCAAGAGTTAAGTAGATTATTATCTCAGCCTGATTCTTGCTATATCTCCAGTCCTCATACTTGCACCATTTTGGCTTAGGTTTTAGAACCAAAGCGCCAAGATGATCAATCTGTTTATAACACATATAAAACTCTTGGCTATCTCGTGAATCATAGAGTGCCAGGCTTCTTAGTCCATGAAACTCTCCAGGGAAGAATACTGGAGTGTGTTGCCATTTCCTTCTCCAGGGCACCTTCCTGACCAGAGATTGAATCCAGACCTCCTGCGTTGCAGGCAGATTCTTTACCATCTAAGTCACCTGGAAAGCCTATTACAACACAGAATAAACCAAAAACTACAGTACAATAAGTATCATAATTTCTTATATGCAACTAAATATAAATAAATTAATTAGCTATCAACCTACATAATTAAAAGCTATATTTAAATTCATATCATATCATATTTAAATTAGTTTGTATATATCAATATCTATATTGCCATGTTTCTGAATGCATGCTGAAGTTAATCATTTGCATTTTATAAGATTTGCATTCATTATAAAGGATTAAGGATACTTTACTTTTTATTCTTGATAAATACTTAGAGAAACATTCATTTCAGTCGCTCAATCGTGACCGACTATTTGCAACGCAATGAATCGCAGCAGGCCAGGCCTCCCTGTCCATCACCAACTCCCAGAGTTCATTCAGACTCAA
>SJXQ01011391.1:0-29557 GCA_006408695.1 Aepyceros melampus
GGCAAAACCAATGCAATATTGTAAAGTAATTAACCTCCAATTAAAATAAATATTAAAGAAAAAAGCTTGTCGCAAGGTGAATGAGTTTTTTCCTTTATAAGTTACATTTTGATAAGGTCAACTTTCTCATGAGAAGTCCTTCATTATGCTTTTTCAGATAGCTCTGAACAAAGAAAAACACAAAAACCGAGTGTCCCTACCTTACAGGAAATTTCTGCAAGTCTGATGCCCAGACTTCATATATCTGCAACATAAACAGAAACACATCTATTAGTTATTTGCAGTACTTAAAAAGCATTGAAAAGCAGTATTCTTCAAGTAAGCCAAAACTATGACATTTTACCCTTTTCTCAGCAGAGATCTATTTTAGTGGAAAAAAACAGAAGTTATCATAGAGCCATTCTATTTGACAAAAACTAAAATAAATAATATTAAAGTAGAAATTTTTATGATAGTGGAAATTTCATGATACTCTAGAGCACCAAGTCTCTAAGTTTCAACTGATTCTCATATAGCAGTAAAATATAATGATTACATAGAACTTTGTAGTTTATATTTTATGATTTGATTTTCATTACAAACAAACAAAAAACAGTGCAAGATTCAGACACTTAGGAAAAATGTTGGCAAAAATGGATAGTAATCCCTGAGAGGAAACAAGTGTGGTAAGCCTAGGATTGCCTAGTTGGAGAAAGTCCAGGCTGAAGTACAGAGAAAGGAACCCTGTCAGATCCTGGTGGTCTCCCTGAGTTCTGGAGACAGAGTTGGAAATTTGGCCAAGTCAAAGTGACTTGAGTTTTCTGGGCAGAGTAGAAGAGAGAACTGCAAAGAGACAAAATTTTGGAGATGTTCAGAGAATACTGTGAGTACTCAGTTGAACAATGATTAGTGCATGTTGTAAAGATATTACTCAGGGCCAGAAAAAGAAACATGTGAAAATTCAGAGGGAAGAATACCTGATTTTCATATAAAAATGAGAACAGTGACTGTTGCTATTGGGTTGGAAAACCTCACAATTCAAGGAACACTGATTAAAATATTAAAAAGGGTATTGCCTCAGTAGGAAAGAAAAGGAATCCTAGAAGAAATGTAACTCATCTAATGAAGCTGAAAATCAAGATCTGAAAAGATAAGTTGTTTGCATCAACTTAACCACGTCTTGAACAAAACTCAAGGTATTTATGGGGATTTAAACAGTCCATGGGATCACAAAGAGTCAGATATGACTGAGTGACTAACACACACACATATGGAAGTTATAAATGAACAGCAATGAATAAGTTTGTAAATATCCTAATCATATATAAAAGATCAAAGGTGTTCACAAGTAGTTTCATTTAACAATTAAGAAAGGAAAAACAATATTCTCACTCTAGTTCTGCAGCTCATCAATATATAACTGATTTTGTGAAATATTAGCACACTGAGTAATCCATTCTTTTTATTTAGAGAGTTACACCACTGTCCAAAAAAAATATATAATGATATTTCCTAGTGCTGGTAGTTCTTTCTCCTTAAATTTTATTTGCCTAGTTTACATAAAGTGAACATGTCATCACAAATATGAGCACAATTTTATTTTTTAAACATTTATTTAAGAATATATTATTTCTTAGGAAATATTAGAAACTTCTCTCCTTGCACAAAGGTGTGGAATAGTGTTGCTGCTAAAAAAAAAAAAGGAGTGAGGAAGAGTTGGCAAAAAAGAAAAGCAAAGAAAGTACTATGCATTGGAACTTAACATTTACATCATTTCCTCAATCTTTTGAAACTATGATGCCAGTGTTTAGGTGACTCGCCACAAATAACTTTAAGTGTTGGTTCTGTGATTAGTATTGTAGATTAACAATATTTACTGTCATGTAATTCAAGAAGACTACTTGTTTATAATATGCTAAATAAAGTATCCCTATTGTACAATTCAGAATATTATCTATTTATAAAAATAAAATTCATGATTCAAAAAAGTAAATACAAAGGATATTAGAAGATATTTTTAATTAAAAGAAAAAAATCATGATATGTCAAAATGTATGGAATGCAGCCAAAGCATACCTTAAAAATATATCCACAGCATTTAATGCTAATAACACAAAATAACAAGTTTCAAATCACTTATCTATACTTTCACTTTATAAAATTAGAAAAAATAACACAGAAAACTAATACCAAATCAAATAGCCAAGAGGAAGCGATAAGTAAAGAAATTAATAAAACTAGAAAAGCCACACAGGAAAGTCAATGAAACTAAAAGCAATTTTTTAGAAAAGTTTTATGTTTACAATAAAATTGACAGAAAGGTACAGTATTTCCCTGTACCCTGCTTCCACATATGGATGTGTGTGCATGCTAAATCACTTCAGTCACGTCTGAACCTTTGCGACCTTATGGACTGTAACCTGCCAAGGTCCTTTGTCCACAGCATTCTCCAGGCAAGAATACTGGAGTGCTGGAGTGGGTTGCCATGCCCTCCTCCAGGAGATCTTCTTGACCCAGGGATCAAACCCATGTCTCCTGCACTGCAGATGGATTCTTTACTGCTGAGCCACCAGGGAAGCCCCCACATAACTACCCCATTATTAATATCACTCACCAGAGTGGTACCTTTCTTTCCTTTATTTATTTTTTTAACCAAAGCTGAATTACATCAATACAGTATCATCACCCATGATTTATAGTTTACTCTAGGATTCACTCTTGTATTGCACATTTCATAGATTTGGACAAATATATAATGAAATATCAATATATCCATTGAGAAAATATCATATAGTGTTTTCATTACCCTAAAAATCTTCTGAGTTCTAACAAATTATCCCTTCCTCCAATCTTAAAAACAACTTATTTTTTATTGCCTCCATAGATTTTACTTTTCTAGAATGTCATACAGTTGCAGTCATATAGTATGTATCCTTTTCAAATAGCCTTTTCAGCCTTTTCACTGAGCAATATTCACTGAAGTTTCTTCCACGTCCTTCCACAACTTGATGATTCAGGTCTTTTTAATGCTGAATAATATTCCACTGTCTGGATGTACCACAATTTATTTATTCATTCACCTACTGAAGGAAATCTTGGTTGCTTATACATGTTGATAATCATGAGTAAAGCTGATATTAACATCTGTGTGCAGGTTTTTATGTGGGTTTAATTCATATGAGCAGTCACGAAGAAGTATGACTGCTGGACCATATGGTTAGAGTACATTTAGTTTTGAAAGAATCCCAAATTACCTTCCAAAGTGACTATACCATTGTGTATTTCCATCAGTGATGTATAAGAGGCAGTTGGGTATCATAAAGAGAAAGGAAAAACAACACTTTTTCTCTACTGGATATGACAAAGAATTCTCGAGTAATTAAACACTGTAATATAAATGATAAGACAATAAAGTTTTCTAGAGGATAATATAGAAGAATATCTTCATTTGTTAAGATAATTAACAAAAGACAATGTTCACATGGCAAATAACCATGCAAATGTAGTATAAGTTTGTTGACACTCAGAGCCATGCAAAGTGAAAACACTACTACTAAAACACATGTAAACTTAATACTCTAACTCTCTAGAAAGACAGAAATATAACAGACAATGAGATCAGTATCTGAATGAAAAAAATCCTTCATGCACTTGTGAACAAGTGTAAAGTGGCACAACCACTTTGGAAACAGGTTGGTATCAATTATGTAATTTAACAATTGACATATAACCAGATCTAGAAATTTCACCCCTCATTGAGCATATATGCTTGCATGTGTATATCAAGAAATATATACAAAATTGTGTCAGAGCTCAAACCTGGAAATAGCTCAAATGTCTATCAGTAAGACAATGTTAAAATAAAACTTTAAATTATTAAAAAATATTTAAAATTTTTAAATTATTTATAGTAATACCACATAGCAATGAAATTCAACAAATCACAACTATACAAATAAAACATGGCTGAATCTCACTATCATAATTTTGAGCAAAATAAAGTATAAGGAGACTATAATCTCTATGCTTTCATTTACATAAAATATCAAAAAAGGAGAAACTATATGTGGATGTTAGTTCAGGTGGTTACATATAAAGAAAAGCAAAGAAATAATTACCATAGCATCAAAATGTCAGCTAAGGTTGGTTGAGAGAAAGCAAGCAACAGTAAAGAAAAGGCTATAAAGGGAAATTTTTTGATGTTGGCAATGCTTGTGTCTTTAAACCTAACTGGTGGTTACAAACTGTTCACTTTGCCATGATCTGAGTTCCACATTTTTAAAATATGTGTCCCCTATAGTGTTTCAAAACAAAAAAACTTAAAAATAAAGTTAACTGTGGATAATTAATTAATGGACAGATAAATGATAACTCCATCACTGTTTCAAATTTAAGATGTTTAAAAACAAACTCAGAATCTTTTTTCTCCAAATTATTTCCCATGTTGGACTCCCAAATTCTGTCTAGGACATCAAACCTTGTTTTGACTTCTAACTTGAAATATATGCTTCTTATATTGTTGAAGCAGAAAGATTAGGTACTTTGGAATCTGAAAACTGATGGTTTTAAATCTTAGCATTTCCTTTTATCTGTGAGGTCACAACAAATTACCTTACTGACTCCCACCACTAGTTGCTGCATCTGATAAATGACCATGGAAACTATAATCTATCGACATTAGGATTAAACGAAATGACAAACATAAAAATTTAGCCCATAGTACATATCTTTAAAACGTTGATTCCTATTTTCTCTGAATGCAAGCTGGGTATATGATCAGAACTTTTTGAACATATGTGTAATGTGTTGAGGAAGAGAAAAGAGCCCTGACCACTGGGAGCTAATACGACCTTGTCAACAAGGTTGTTTTACTTGACATCAGACAGGCATTCAGTAATCATGATGGATCTGAAAGACCAAACAAACGCAAAACAAAACCAAAGTCCCACAGTTATGTCTCCTGCGCATGCGCATCCTCAGCCATATCCGACTCTGTAAGGTCACGGACTGTAGTCCCTCAGGTTCTCCCATCCATGGAATTATGTCGGAACTTGTACAAAAACCAGAATATTGTTCAAATAACAAAAATGACCCTAATATCCCCCTCTTCTTTGTAACGTTAGTGATTGCTGATTCTGTACAAATTACTGCTTTAGGATTGGTTCATATCTCTTGCTTTCTAAATAAAAATTATTAAAATTATTCGGATAACCAATCATAGAATTCTATCTCCTTGAACCCTTCCCCGAATCACCTAGCACAAGATCAGATCTTATAAAATCCTTTGCTGCTGCCGCTAAGTCACTTCAGTCGTGTCCGACTCTGTGCGACCCCAGAGACGGCAGCCCACCAGGCTCCGCCGTCCCTGGGATTCTCCAGGCAAGAACACTGGAGTGGGTTGCCATTTCCTTCTCCAATGCATGAAAGTGAAAAGTGAAAGTGAAGTCGCTCAGTCGTGTCCGACTCCTAGGGACCCCACGGACTGCAGCCCACCAGGTTCCTCCATCCATGGGATTTGCCAGGCAAGAGTACTGGAGTGGGGTGCCATTGCCTTCTCCTAACATCCTATTAATAGACAATTCACAATCCAGTGTGTGCAGTGACTCTTTGCAACAAGTCAGTAACTGCAACACTGCGGATGTGCCCTTGGTCATCTTTGACTCTGGAGCACTAGCATGTCTCACGCAGCCCCGTTTTCGGAATCCATCGTCCTCTACATGTAAGATCTGTTTCCCTTCTTGCACAAACTATTCTGGCAACCTAAGTTAGATTTCCTCTTCTCCCTATTTCACCTTTCATCCATATTAGAGATTGCTGAATACTTATTAGCCCCAAAAATTCTCTTCCTAAAATATACTATTTATTAGATATCCAATTTTACACTTCCATTTTAATACTCAGTGAGTGAAAGACTGTCAGTAGCTATTCTCTCAAGAGACAAGAGGCATCCTTTGTGCCAGCGAACCTATTGTAAACTGTGATATATCTACGTGCTCTGAGATAAAGTGGCAAATGCATACCTGTAAATGGAAAAGCAATTTTCTCTTATGCTTCATATAATGGTGTGTCAAAATTCTCTAATTCCTTTGTTTTGTCTTAAATAAAGAAAGGTTAGATTGTGAGTAAAAATTCTGTTTTGATAGCTTGAATCTCTGGAATAACCCCCACAGGAATTAATAGGAAGCAAAGCTAGTCAAAGCAATGTTTAGAAAATAGAAGTTTGTACCTTGTCATTATATTTCACATTTTCAACTAGACCTGCAATGAGAACAGTAGCTTCTTTTTTTTATTATTCAAGAGATACTTTCAGTTGTGCTTTTTAAAAAGTATTTTTAAAATTATATTTTACATAACGTGACACATAAGTTGCACACTGTGGAAGGAATTGTCTGCCTTCCTGAATGAAACCATTTTAATCTCAAGAGTTTTATTATCTGTTAAAATCTATTTAAATATAGGCATTCAATTTTACATTACTTGACATTTATGGGGAAGCTATTTTACAGCAGCAGGTTTCTGAATAGACAAGATCACAACAAATATTCATGATTATATGACATGCCAGATTGAAAAATATGGGGAAAGAATGATCTAAATAATCTGGGCAGTTCATATACATGTATATATCTAATAAAACTGTGGATCAGAGGTCAACTAATACATTATATGTGTTTGAAAACTATAATTATGACATGTATAAAAACAGTCTACCTATATTCATTTACCATAATATTAATTGAAGCTATACTGTTTTGAATATTAGCTAAATATTTAATAATAAATCAAATAATAGAGACATGTAATTATAATGTGGGATATTCACTTAGTGTTTAAATCTTTATTTTTTTTTAAAAAGAAAATAATAACAAATTTGCTAGTTGAACTGTCTAGGAAGACAATAAATAATATTTTATTTATGAATCATGATCTATCCATGGGCCAGAAGTTATCTTAGCTTTTCATTCAACGATACAAAAATACCAATCATGAGCAGAGTTTTAGATATGTAAAGAGATGACATTATAGTTTTTTGTACCACTTGCTCAAATTGCCAGCTTGAATTAGAGTTTAAGGAAATTGAGAGAATGAGCTTATACATCCAGAGCTTTCTACAACTGGCCTCATGAGTCTGATGTATGACAATTCAAACTGGGACTATTTTATGAACAAGAAAGGGAACAAATCACCACAAGATTTTAAATTACACAGAAGAATCTGCATGAAACTTCTATCCATCAAATGGCCACTGAAAAATGAGGTAATTACCTAAAATAATTTGCATGTTAAGGGCTAATACAATATTACAAAGTAAAGTCCAGTTGTGAAAGCATGCATAATTTCCTGATTAATGTCTCATGCCCAATATTCCTCCATGCTCTGTCAGAGCCTAAATAACAATATGGCCAATCAATCAAAACAAGAAAAAAAAAAAAAAGGATAACTCAGACAAGAAATAAGTTCAGCTCTAATCATGACTTGAATTCAGGGTATTTTAGAATTATGACAACTAATCACAGTATATTATCACAGTATATTATATTTTAAGGCAATACATTTAGATTTTAATTGGTCTGATTATAGATTTTCAGTAATTTAAGATTAGGGTGTGAAGGAAAATTTTTTCATGGTTTATAAATGTCATCTATTAAGTTATTGAAGAAAATTTCGCATTAAAATACCGAGTCTGTAACTCCCAGCTCTGCCAAAAGTTATGATGAGAGCGATATTTAGTCAGGAAGACTGAGAATGTCAGTGGTGTAATATGGCCAAATTCCCTTACACAAAGATTATGAAACAGTCCCCTTCTCAGTGCAAAGTGGAAGCATTTCTTCTAAAAGATTTAGTCCCTGTTGTCTGAAGGCAGGTGTCATGTTGAACAAAGGAGAAGCAGATGAGGCAAAGCCGCGCTAATATATACAAGGACTGGAGTCACTTAAATTCAAAATGGATTTCCTTTCACTCTTCTACTGTTCTGTTCTTGTGAAAAAAGAGAAACTCTTTAAAATCTAAGGTTATTTATGGAACTTATTACTGAGGTTTTTTTCCCTCTCTTTCTCTTTATTGGTAGGAAGAAGAAAGCAGAGGGAAGAGAGGGAAGAGAAGCCGAAACGTTCTTCCTTGTTTTCGGATGTGGGAACATGAGGAAAGGCAGCCCATAAAAATGTGTCACAATTATTTTGACCAGCCTGAACACTGACTATCTGTTTGCTTCTTGTCAAGAAGCATTAATATTTGGCAAGGGAAGAAAGCAAGTTTGGAAGTCAGACAGGTTGTTCTGTCTGGGCCCTGATACTCATTGACTGTGACCTTAGGTACGTTACTTAACCTCTTTCAAGCCTGACTTTTTAACCGATAACTGAGGAGAGTAACATAACATACCCTACTGGAGGTTTGTGACTGTTGATGGAACCAGTATGAATCACTAGTATAGTAGTAGACTAGTGACTAATACCAGTAACTCAACCTACTGACTGGCTTGTGTAAGTGCCAAGTATACAATACAGATTTTCTTTTCTTTTTTTTGTAATCAGTGTTGTTATCAAATCATTTATTTAACCTCTTATGCTTGTTTCCTCATTTCTGAAATGGTGATGATAACAGTGTATATCTGATACATTGTTTTCAGAATTACATGAGTGAATACACCTAAATTTCTTAATAATCATTTCCAGACACTACGCACATGTAGCCATCCAAGTTCAAATGAATTAAAAAAGCAAAATTGAAATACATGACTCACATTTCAACTGTTCTTAGCAACATATGGCAAATTCCTCCTATATGAGATAATACAGATTAGAATATTTCATTATCTCAGAAAATTCTATTGAATAGCAATAACAGATATATACTTAAAGAAAGATTTGTAGGGACAAATGACCATTCGTTCACAGTGTTATCCAGTGAGTGGCGTGGAAGGAAGGCGATAAAGAATAGACAGTTTATAGAAGATGATTGATTTGTACTTTACATAACTTCATATTATTTCATACATGGGCTTCCCTGGTGGCTCAGACAGCAAAGAATCTGCCTGCAATGCAGGAGATACAAGATTGATCCCTGGGTCAGAAAGATCCCCTGGAAAACGGAATGGCTATCCACTCCAGTATTCTTGCCTGGAGAATCTCATGGACAGAGGAGCCTGGTGGACTACAGTCCATGGGGTCACAAAGAGTTGGATATGATGGAATGACTAACACTTAACACTTGTATTGTTTGAGGTTGTTTTAGATATGCTTATTTTACAATTAGGCATATATTATTTTAAAAAGTAAAAAAATATGCAATAACAATTATGAATACTTTAATTTAATAATGGATTGAATTATAAAATTATCATTTTATAATTATATTATTTTAATAACTCTATTACATTAATTTAATATATTAAATATATTCATGAGTTGGTGATAGACAGGGAGGCCTGGTGTGCTGCAGTTCATGGGGTCACAAAGAGTCAGACACAACTAAGTGACTGAACTGAACTGAAACTGCAATTTAATAAATTATAATTTTATTATTAACTAATAGAGTTAATAATGAAAGAATTATTCAAGGTACAAATTCAATAGCAATGTGCCCTGTAGAATTCACTTGATGCAACAACTTAGTTTTCAAAAAATATGCTTTTGAGTAATATGCCAATGCAACAAAACTTTCCAGAGGATTGGTAGTCTAAATTCTTGCAACTGTGGTAGCTAAGACTTTTAACTGTTTTTCAGGCATGAAATCGTCTCTTAAGTCACATATAAGTGCCATTCAATTCTCAGAAGTTGTATGAGAATGTGTTTATTTAATATTTACTAACAAATAGCATCAATAATTTGGAGAAGGAAATGGCAACCCACTCCAGTGTTCTTGCCTGGAGAATCCCAGGGACAGGGGAGCCTGGTGGGCTGCCATCTATGGGGTCGCACAGAGTCGAACACGACTGAAGTGACTTCTCAGCAGCAGCAGCAGCATCAATGAAGAGCAATTATATCATCATTTTTCAAGTGATCTAATTTCAACACTCTTGGCCGTTTTTTTTTCCATTCTCATCTCTTTGGCCCTGGTTTCGTGGGATATTTTGATGCTAATGATTATTCTTTAATTTTGGAAATATAAATATGCCATGGTCTTGTCCTACAACTCTCTCCCTGCTTCTCTCCTTCCTCCTGTGCTGTTCTTTCTCAGGTGAATATGTGGCTTTCTATCCCTCTGCTCCTTAAACAGTGTTTGCCCCAAATTTTATCATTGACTTTTTTCTTGTATTGCTTCAAGTGCTCTTCTTACTATTCTACTCTGTTTTCATATTTCATATATCACCTATATACTGATGATATTAATTATGTACCCTCGATGAGAATTTTTCATTTAAATTCTAGACTTCTATCTTGTGTTATTTTCTGTACGTCCATTGTCTCAAGCTCGGATTTCTGTAATATTGAGCTCATCTGTTTTTGTAGAGCTGTATTTATAAAACAAATTCACATGTACACACCAAATGTTCCTCATTTGTTTTCTTTTTACTAATAATAAAGACCTCATAATTTTCTAGCTATATCTACTTTACACCTTTCCATTAAGTCACTGAATCATGCTCATTCTGCTTCCTATTGTATGTAGTTTATACTCATCACTGTTTTCAGATGCTTAGTTCCCCTGCTTACATTTAATCCCCCAGAAATTCTCATTTGAGCTACTACAATAACTAATTAACTCATTTTACCTAGTATTAGTTTAACCCCCAAATGCTACCAATACAATTCTTTCTAAAACATCAACTTAAAAAAAATTACTTGAAATTCTTTAATGATTTTCATCACTTTCAAGGACTTTCACAAACACTTTAGCGTGCATGAGAGGTCCATTTTCATGGTACACATTTACCTACATTGTAATGTCCCTGATCTCTGGCTATGTCAAGCTTACCTGCTCTTCCCAGTATGTGATATGTCTCATGCCTCCAATATTCACTGTATATGGTCTTTGCTCTACTTGTAATTTTGTTTTATTTTAAACAAGCTTCCTTTTATTGAATTATGAAATACATAGAAGACACAGTACACACAACCTGTATAGAGCTTGCTAAAATATTACTAATTCACACGGAAGTACAACTAGAACCCAGTTAAAGGAAGTAAATTGACCAGCCCCCCAGCCAGTCTTTTTTGCTTTCTTGAAAAACTCATAATATTTTAAGCTTCAGAAACATTATTTCATTTTTGGTACATTTTTCTCATACTTTTTTTCACCTTCTCTTTCTATGCAGAATTCAGGTTCTGACATCACTTAAAGCTACCTATAATAGGGGTTTATAAAGGTCAATCATTCCTCTGTTTGGAGAGATAATGAGACCTCTAGAAGTTTCATTCTTAGCATAATACCCATAATGGGTAGAGGTTAACATGTCATGAATAGCAGATTAATTACATAACTGTGGTTGTAAAATATTGTGAATAAAAATATCAAAGATAGCAAAAATTACTGAAAATTAAAAGGAGATACTCAGAAGTATAATTAAAATAATTTGAAGTTTCATTACTGCCCCCTCAGTGAAATACTTTCTTCATTTGGCTTTGAATGTTCACTAATCTTATAGATTTCGCTTGTCTTATTGATTTTTCTTTCTCAATCTACTTTGTGGATTCCTCCTTATATTTGCACCTTTCAATATTGGAAAAGCCCAAAACTAAGATTTTGTTTTGGCATATTTTATTTGAACACTCCTAGAGACCTCATGTGATCCCCTTGCTTTCAATATTTTTGCTATGCTGAAGACTATTAATTTGTATACCAGTTACACACCAAAATTTAAATTCAGCTGCCTACTGTTAATGTTATCCTGTCAAACTTCACATATTAGAAACCAAGATCCTCATCTTTCCCACTAAAATGTGCTGTGCAATCTAGAAAATTGTCGTTCTCCCCTTCCAATTGTTTAAGGCCTCAAACCTTCAGGTAACTCCTGATTCTTGTAGGACATCTTGCTAAACACATACTCAGAAAATATCAGAATCTGACCCTGACCCAATACCTCCACTGATATTATACTGTTCAAATCATCATTCTCTCTCATCTTCATTTGTGTAGAAAAACCAGAAGTTATCTCCTGCTTCTGCTCCTATACCTCTGCCCCCATCATTCTAGTCCCAGTTGTTGTTGTTGTTCAGTTGCTCAGTCATGTCTGATTTTTTGTGACCCCATGGAATTCAGCACACCAGGCTTCCCTTTCCTTCACTTTCCCGGAGATTGCTCAAATACATGTCCGTTGAGTCAGTGATGCCAACCAACCATCTCATCCTCTGTCATCCCCTTCTCCTCCTGCCTTCAATCTTTCTCAGCATCAGGGTCTTTTCTAATGATTCAGCTCTTCACATCAGGTGGGCAAAACATTGGAACTTCAGCTTCAGCATCAGTCCTTCCAATAAATATTCAGGGGTTGATTTCCTTTAGGTGGGCTGGTTGGATCTCCTTGCTGTCCAAGGTTCTCTCAAGAATCTTCTCTAACACCAGTTCAATGCATCAATTCTTCAGTGCTCAGCTTTCTTTATGGTCCAGTACTCACATCTATACATGATACTGGAAAAACTATGGCTTTGACTATGCAGACCTTTTGTCAGCAAGGTAATCCTTCTCATCTTCTAATGCCAGTACAGCAGCCAAAATAATTCTGATAAAATATAAATCAGATCATGCTTCTTTTTTGCTCATAACCTTCCAGTGGCTTTTTTATTCACTTATAATAGAAATGTACATCCTTGAGTTGGCTTGTAAGACCCTAATATATCTCAGTTACATATCTGACTCTATCTTCCATTTTCTTCACCCCTTCAGTTCTAGCTTTCTGTTATCCTTGCTATTCTTTGAATAGACCAAACTGAACCTAGGTCCAGGTATCTCTGTTCTCTCTGTTTGAGAAACTTATCTGTCACACACCAACATGACTCAGTCTAAATCTCTCACCTCAAATAATGTGGTCATCACATTATTTAAAATTGAAATCACCATCACATTTCTTAGCCCTCTTTAAACTTTTTCCTTCACAGTAATTATCACGTAATACATTGCACATTTAATTAGTAATTTTTGTTTGCTTATTCTTTTCTCAATTCTTGTAGAAAGGTAAGTATACAGGAAAGGGATTTTTACTGGTATATACTTAGTGCCTAGAAGGGTGCCTGACACACAGTCATCAATAAATATGCACAAGATCAATGACTGTCTAAAACAAATAAGAAATTTGAGAGATAAAACTAATGAATAGATGAAGAATTGGAAAACCTATCAGACTGAAACACAGCAAAAATAATCCATATCTAAAAAAAGGAATAAATACATTCCAAAGAGAAAACAGGTAAAGAAACATTTCCCAATAGCAGGTCCAATAAAACTTATAGACTATTGAAGGATAACCATTCCTATTTTTAATAAAGTGAATAATATTGCTGAACAATAATTATTTTCCCTGATACTTTACTCTCAGACTCCTCAAAATACTGAATAAAGTAGAAAAAGGCAGACAATATTTCCATACATTATTTGACCACATAAACTATATCTGATCTTCTTATGAAACTAGAGTTATAGAATGACTTTTGGGAAATGCTGAGGAAAAAGGAATGTTGTATGTGAGCTGTAATTCTGTCTCAGTATGGGAAGATAAAAAATACTGTGATAAATGAGCCTGGGAAACTAGAAAGCTTTTAAAATTTTCCTTAAAGTTGAATAATAATTTGTTTAGTCATGAAGAAGCAAGGTCTCTGTAGATAATTATTAGTAATGTATAATAAGATACAATCATATTACCTGAAAAATAAGACTTCTGAGGTTTAGAAAAAAAAAAGAGTGGAAGATTTTTTTTTGTTTTGTTTTTGTTTAAATCAAGGTGAATAATAGCATTTCTTAAATCTACAGAAATGCAGTTTATCTCATGCATTACACTTATATATACTTCCACAAGTTTTTCATCCTGGAAATCATGAAAAGTTCTAGAAAAGATCAACTTACCAAAATTATTGAGAGACTGTAGCATGACATAATTAAAGGAGCTACAGATTTGGAATCAGAATACTTCCTGAAGTATTAGTATGGACATGAGCAGTGAAGTATTATCTCTATATTCAACTCCATGGGGAAAGAGCTGAGATTTAAGAATTCAGTTTTGTAAGTCTACATCAGAAGTCAAAATCGAAGACATAATTAATGCATAACCCTCTGATATCTAAAGTTGGTTCATTATCATCTTTAGTTGATTTATTTGTCTAATATCAGTTACAATTAGGACCATGCCAGGGATATCAGCTTACATTTAAATAAGGTTATAAAAAGACAAGTAAAAAATATGCTGGTTGTATTAATTGCAAATTAGAATATTCCTGTGTCAAAAAGATCACACATGATGATATTGCTTGTTCTTTGCATTAAAAGTTTAAATTTTAATAAAGATTAAATGGCATATCTTTGTAATTTAGAAAAATAATAAAGAAATTAAGTTTCTATTATGCATGTATATCTATCTAATTGTTCCTACTTTTCACATGATATACTAAATTCATTAATTGTTAAAATCCTGGTGTTTCTCTACTCTAAATGAAATATAAAGGACATAGAAATTAAATGCTAAATTTTAATATCAATGAAACAATGTTATTGAAATATTACACTTTATTTCTCTCCTTGAAATAGGCTTAAATATCTTTATATAATTGTTCAATAAAGAAATTTTAATTTTGTATTTTTTAAGCAATGACTGTGTAGATCACAATAAACTGTGGAAAATTCTAAAAGACATAGGAATACTAGACCTCTTGACATGCCTCTTGAGAAACCTATATGCAGGTCAGGAAACAACAGTTAGAACTGGACATGGAACAACAGACTGGTTCCAAATAGGAAGAGGAATACATAAAGGCTGTATATTATCACCCTGCTTATTTAACTTATGTTCAGAGGACATCATGAGAAACGCTGGGCTGGAGGAAGCACAAGCTGGAGTCAAGACTGCTGGGAGAAATATGAATAACCTCAGATATGCAAATGATGCCATCCTTATTGCAGAAGGTGAAGAAGAACTCAAGAGCCTCTTGATGAAAGTGAAAAAGGAGAGTGAAAAAGTTGCCTTAAAGCTCAACATTCAGAAAACAAAGATATGGCATCTGGTCCCATCACTTCATGGCAAATAGATGGGAAAACAGTGGAAACAGTGGCTGATTTTATTTTTGGGGGCTCCAAAGTCACTGGAGATGGTGACTGCAGTTCATGAAATTAAAAGATGATTACTCCTGGGAAGGAAAGTTATGACCAACCTAGACAGCATATTCAAAAGCAGAGACATTACTTTGTCCACTAAGGTCTGTCTAGTCAAGGCTATGTTTTTTTCAGTAGTCATGTATGGATGTGAGAGTTGGACTATAAAGAAAGCGGAACACCAAAGAATTGATCCTTTTGAAGTGTGGTGTTGGAGAAGACTCTTGTGTGTGTGTGTGTGTGTGTGTGTGTCTTAGGTAACATTTTTAAAGCTGCTAACATACTATCTTTTGATGTGTAAATTACTTTTAGTTAACCTTTATGAAATTGCCATTGTATATTTAGACTCACTTTCTAAAATTATTATTTTAAGATTTAAATCAATATCTGAACATTAGAGTATATGCATACAAGGAAGGTATACACATTCACAAAGGAAATTTGCTCACTTTATTGAAAAGGGATAAATCTAATTGTTTTGGATGTTCATTACTTCTCCACCTTTAATAACTTAGCAAGACACTGGTTCTGCAGGTCTGAGTTATTCTGGAGGCTCTTCCTTCCTAATAAGATCAGTTACACCAGAAAGCCTACACTGATGTATAGTCACATAGATGTTCCTTGTCCCTCTTTTCCTGCAAATACATACAGGAAAATGGGGTCAAGGTCACTTTCCATTGGACAGTTTGCCATGGTTCATCCAGTCTGCCTATGCCCACTCTGTGAACACCTCTCTTATGGGAAAATGTGAGCCTGAGGAATGGTGTATTTTCTTCTGCTGCTCTGCTTACAAAATTTTGCCAAATAACCGCATTTTAACTTTATATGGAGTGATAGAAGTGGGGTGAATGAAATTAGTGCAAGTTTCTTAGCTTAATTTCTTTTCTGGCTGGGGTCAGTGAAGGGAACTAGCATTTATTTAAAATTCACTATATATGGAATCTGTACTAATATTATGCTATGTGACTATTTAATTCTTAAAATAACCCATGAGACAATACTATTATTACTATTTTGCTGATGAGAAAAAGGAGATTCTGAAACATAAGAAATTCAATATGGGGAGGAAGATTGAAACTTGGTGTATTTGATATTAAAGGGATTCTTATATACGAAATTCAAATATTGCTCAATGAAAGCACAATGGGGTTTCAAGCATATTGTCACATGCAAATATTTGCTAAGGTACAGAAAATTGCATAGAATTAGGCAAATATGATATTACAAATCACCACAGCACTTTCATACCATAAAAATTGATATCTTTTTAAAATGTAATTTGATTAAAATGGAAATTTGCTGTATTATATTACCTATCTTGAAGATGGAAAGATGCAGTATGACATCTGCCACCACAGAGTGATAGAATTTGAACATAAGCTTATAATTTCCTAATCCATTACTTTTTCCTATTTGAGTTAAAATAAGAAAAAGTTGTGAATACTTCATAGGTAAACTTCTGAACCATGTATTTCTGCTTCATTGACCTGGTTGTGTATGTTTTCAACATAATTGTATTATAAAACAGTGCATTTTAAGGACAGATAAGGCTGAGCGCTGAAGAATTGATGCTTTTGAACTGTGGTGTTGGAGAAGACTCTTGAGAGTCCCTTGGACTGCAAGGAGATCCAACCAGTCCATTCTGAAGGAGATCAACCCTGGGGTTTGTTTGGAAGGAATGATGCTAAAACTGAAGCTCCAGTCCTTTGGCCACCTCATGAGAAGAGTTGACTCATTGGAAAAGACCCTAATGATGGGAGAGATTGGGGGCAGGAGGAGAAGTGGATGACCGAGGATGAGATGGCTGGATGGCATCACGGACTCAATGGATGTGAGTCTGAGTGAACTCTGGGAGATAGTGATGGATAGGGAGACCTGGCGTACTGCGATTCATGAGGTCGCAAAGAGTCGGACACAACTGAGCGACTGAACTGAACTGACTGAAAGTTTACAAAATGAAACATACCCATTAGTATATCTAGGAAACTAAACAATAATCACATGCATTTTGATAATCTTGTAGTGACATTTGGGGCTTAATAATCTTTAATACATAGAATCATAAAATTAGGAGTAATTGCAAATATGTCAGTCTACATATTTCAACTCATTCCACATCAGTGATTTGAATAACTTAGTAAACAGAAAGTTACATTTGAAACACTTCTTAACACGCATAAAAAGCTTTTCAATCGTGTGTGTGTGTGTTGTGTGTGTGTGTGTGTGTGTGTGTGTCTTAGGTAACATTTTTAAAGCTCTAACATACTATCTTTTGATGTGTAAATTACTTTTAGTTAACCTTTATGAAATTGCCATTGTATATTTAGACTCACTTTCTAAAATTATTATTTTAAGATTTAAATCAATATCTGAACATTAGAGTATATGCATACAAGGAAGGTATACACATTCACAAAGGAAATTTGCTCACTTTATTGAAAAGGGATAAATCTAATTGTTTTGGATGTTCATTACTTCTCCACCTTTAATAACTTAGCAAGACACTGGTTCTGCAGGTCTGAGTTATTCTGGAGGCTCTTCCTTCCTAATAAGATCAGTTACACCAGAAAGCCTACACTGATGTATAGTCACATAGATGTTCCTTGTCCCTCTTTTCCTGCAAATACATACAGGAAAATGGGGTCAAGGTCACTTTCCATTGGACAGTTTGCCATGGTTCATCCAGTCTGCCTATGCCCACTCTGTGAACACCTCTCTTATGGGAAAATGTGAGCCTGAGGAATGGTGTATTTTCTTCTGCTGCTCTGCTTACAAAATTTTGCCAAATAACCGCATTTTAACTTTATATGGAGTGATAGAAGTGGGGTGTGTGTGTGTATAGGAGCCTATGTCTCCAACTGTACAACAGTGGTACAAAAAATACATAACGTTGTAATGTGAATTTAAAAACATAAACACATAGTTATTTGGGTTTACATTTGGTAGTTATAAGTAGAGAACAAAATCGTTTTCACTGTTGTCTTTCTACTGAGGAAGAATTCCCTATTAAATCAGGAACACACAACCAGTATCTTCTCTCATTTCTTCTAATGCCTATTTCAAACATTCACTAGTATCCTTGGACTTCTTTCTCATCACCACTCTTTGGTAAAGTGGAGAAAAATGTTTCCATTTATATAATAGAATTTGAGGTTTTGAAATACAACAACTATCTGCCCAGTTAGTGTTCTTGCCTGGAGAATCCCTTGGACAGAAGAGCCTGGCAGGCTATGGTCCACGCGGCCGCAAAGAATCAGACATGACTGAAGTGCTGAAAATAGAAGCATTACCCGGTTATGGAAGCTGAGGAAGTATGTTTAGCTCCCCTCTNATGGTGGCCAAGGTGGCTTCCCTGAGTGGTAATGTTAGATCAGAGTGCTGAACAATACAGAGGTAAATCAGGTTAAACTGGGGGAAAGGACACACCAGGCCACAATAAATCAGTGCAGAACCTTGAAAAGCCTAGAATATGTTTACCTAACTGGAGGAATAACAGGGATGGTGTGGGGGAAGTACTTGCATCACAAACACAGCAGTAGAAAAATGAAGCAAAGTGGTAGACCAGGGCCAGTGCATAATAGTTCACTGAATCAAACATCTGGGCACAGGAGAGTAAATGTAGAAGTTCAAAGTTTAATTCAAATTCTATCTCCACATTACTTTTTTACTTACATGGAGAGGACAGGCTTCTCACAATGTTTCCATGAAGTCACATACTGCCCAGATACACCTTGCATTCACGTTAACTAATAATCAGTTATTTTAAGCCCCTGTTGAACATTAATACTTTTATAAAGAAATATTTTTATTTATTTTTAAAATAAATATCCCTAGCTCTTTCCCTTGAAAAGTAGAGGCCCAGATATGTATAAATATACATAAATTCCTAATGATATGCAGTCTGATGAGCAACAGAAGTAGAAAACCACTGTTTTCTATTCACTTGGTCTAATTGACCATTGTTCATAGAAAACAGGAATTATGAGTAGGAAATAAGTTGTCATCAAGATGATTTCTTTCTCATTTTAGTTGCGTTTTTATCATGGAGATTACAATTGCAGAGTGTGTTGATGTGACTTTCAATCACATTTTGCTGCCTGGATATTATTGAAGATTTCTACATTCTCTTTTCAAACTTGAATTGTTATCACTAATGAAAAGATTAGTTTGTGGCCAATGAATACCATTTTAATGGTAAAATTTATGAAAGTTATTTTCCTAATACTACAGGGGTTACAAATTATCTAGTCATAACTTAATAGATATTACATCAGGGTTGGAATATTATTAAGTTTTTTATCATTGATAATTCTATCACAAAAAATAATCTTTTAAAGTATAGTTAATAAACCAGACTAATATCTATACTATATGCTCAACAGTTGTAAAATATTACCGGAAATTAAAATGCACAAAGACTTATCTTAATGTTTAATATGAATAAAAATATAGAAAGAAAATGATACTCAGTAATCTTCCAGCTGAACTTAAGAATTCCAATACCAAAATTGCTTTAAAGAATAAATTCTGATAGAACAAAATATATACTACTACATTATACATATGAGCCTTGTGTATATTGAAAGAAGGAATTACATTAAATGTGGTATTGTTGCACACATAAAAGAATTCTTTTTGGGGAAATAAGATGAGTTAATCAGAGCTCCTCAAAATCAAAACAAAATAAAATGTCCTTCTAAAACAAGTCTGCATCTGAATATCACAACATTCAGCATTTCCTTAATTACCATAGCAGCTTTCTCTTAAAATATTTTTCAAAGAATATTATAATGTTTAGAAAAGCAGTGATAAATTCATAAATGTGTTAAAGGTGACATATTTAATGTCTAAGCTCTAGACTAGTGATTCTTTTGAGAAAGAAACAAAAAGGTTTCAATAAAAAGGGACTAAGTGTGGTATATCATAACATAAAACTGTATTGTTTTGATATTTAATCTTCACATTTATGCTACTAAAATAAATTTTAAAATACTGTATAACCTCTTTTTAAAGAATATAAGAGCAGGCATATGCTTTAAAAACTTATAAAACATTCCCTTAGAATTCCAAATGACATGTCATATGCTGATGTGTGATATGGGGCTCAGTGCTAAAAACAGGGCACGTGACATCTCCTCCTTCATCAGGGAGAGGAAGCCATATTAGAGACATTAAGGCCAAAGCTTGTGTAACTTTTTAAACATCAACCCTCACTACAAATTTGACTGTGGTGTCATTTTTAACATAAATGTGGGAGAAACTGGGATTTTACTCTTATACCATTGCAAATCTCCTTTATTGCAACACATTATTTTGAGGGAAAGATGGGGAAAGAAACTTGACTCTTAAGTATATACGAATCACTAGCCAAAACCACACTAAGCAAGTTGTATACAGCATTTTCTTTCATTCTCAGAGTACACTGCTTAGTGCATATTACTATTCAGCTGAAAAAAGACTAGCTGAATCAACCAATACCACATAGTTTGTTAGGGTCATTGCTGGGGTATTAACATCTTCAGCTTGACTTCATCACTCTACTTTTTACTCAGATACTGTGATGTCTATTCTGAATTTGTACCATATACCACAACCCATTTCAGTACTCTTGCCTGGAAAATCTCATGGACAGAGGAGCCTGGTAGGATGCAGTCCATGGGGTCGCAAAGAATCGGACACGACTGAGCGACTTCACTTTCACTTATCACTTTTCACTTTCCTGCACTGGAGAAGGAAATGGCAACCCACTCCAGTGTTCTTGCCTGGAGAACTCAGGGACGGGGGAGCCTGGTGGGCTGCCATCTATGAGGTTGCACAGAATCAGGCATGACTAAAGCGACTTAGCAGCAGCAGTACCACAATTAGAAATTAGGTGAATAAATTTTAAGTACTATTTCTAAATGTGTATCAATTCTATGCTGTATTCCTTGAAAGATAAGAGGATCAGGATGCATGGTTCAAACATACTAAGATCTCCTGATTTTTAGCAACAGCAGCAGCCAAACTACTTAAAACACAGATATGAATCCCCTTGGGCTTCTCTGATGGCTCAGTGGTGGTAAAGAATCTGCTTGCCAATGGAGGAAAGGTGGGTTGGTTCTCTGGATTGGGAAGATCTCCTGGAGAAGGAAATGGTAACCCACTCCAGCATTCTTGCCTGGAAAATCCCATGGACAGAGGAGCCTGGCAGGCTATAGTTATGGGGTTACAAAAGAGTCAGACAAGATTTAGTGACTAAACAAACAACAACAAAAATGAATTCCCATGCTTCATGATGTATTTATGTTTTCAACTTATCCTCATTACTTTACAGCACAATGTGATTATCAAAGAAAATCAGTCTAGGAGATTTCAGTGATAAATGGCATCAATGATACTGTTTATGTATGCATATATATATGTATGCATATATATGTATATGTATGCATATATATATATATATATGTATATGTATATATGTATAACCTGTCTTGGAAATTGAGTTTCTGTCTATGAGTCAGTTCAGGTCAGTTCCATCACTCAGTCGTGTCTGACTCTTTGTGATCCCATGAATCACAGCATGACAGGCCTCCCTGTCCATCACCAACTCCTGGAGTCTACCCAAACCCATGTCCATCGAGTTGGTGATGCCATCCAGCCATCTCATCCTCTGTCGTCCCCTTCTCCTCCTGCCCCCAATCCCTCCCAGCATTGGAGTCTTTTTCAATGAGTCAACTCTTCGCATGAGGTGGCCAAAGTATTGGAGTTTCAGCTTCAACGTCAGTCCTTCCAATGAACACCCAGGGTTGATCTTCCTTTATGATGGAGTCTTCTCCAACACCACAGTCCAAAAGCATCAATTCTTTGGTGCTCAGCTTTCTTCACAGTCCAGCTCTTACATCCATACATGACCACTGGAAAAACCATAGCCTTGACTAGACAGACCTTTGTTGGTAAAGTAATATCTCTGCTTTTAAATATGCTATCTAGGTTGGTCATAACTTTCCTTCCAAGGAGTAAGCATCTTTTAATTTCATGGCTGCAATCACCATCTGCAGTGATTTTGAAGCCCCAAAACATAAAGTCAGCCACTGTTTCCACTGTTTCCCCATCTATTTCCCATGAAGTGATGGGACCAGATGCCATGATCTTAATTTTCTGGCTATGAATAGCTCTTTACAAAACTGCTGTCTCTATGGAGCTGTCTAGAATAGAACACACATTCAGAAATGTCTACTGGACTGCTGATTGCATTGCTATAGGGAAAAGCACTTCAGTGTGGATTAGCCAATGGGTGGCAGGAAGAAAGTGAATCACATTTAAAAGGTAAAGTATGTTTGGAAACTTTCCTGTGTTTGGCATATTCTCCTAATAGGATGCAACTGATGGGGAATATAATTACGATGAAAAGATGTTTTATGATAGGAAAGGTACACTATGAGAGGTGGCTACTTCTTTTTTAATTCTGATATGGCTTTCCCCAAGAGATCTCCAACTTGCATCTGAATACATCCTTAAAATTACTATGCTATAACAGAGTAGGTAAAAGAGATTCAAAGTCTTAAGAAAAATATTTTTAAACAGTAAATGATTTGAAACAGATTAGAAAATGATCTTCAATGCCATTCAACTACGAATTTGCAAAGGTCATAATAATTATGTTATTTCTGAAATGCAAATGAACATTAACCTGAACATTAAAAATTAACATACTATCTATAACTGATGATAATAATCATGCATGCATTTTTTTCTGGAATTCAATACAGATATGTGGTGTGCCTTTCAGACTGTATTGAAAAGCCATAAAAGGAGCAAAAAAAAAAATATGAACAAGGAGGATTAAACAAATTATTACATATTTGGTACATTCTCAATCAATCAGCTCCAGCTTCTCTGCCACATTTTCTAATGATTAGTCTATCCTCTTCTAAAAGGTTCATATGCCAAATCTTAACTCATCCACCATAGTAGGCTTAGTTAGAAATACAACTGCAGAAATACAATTTCAAACTTAAGCAAAGGACATAATTTACATTTAGCCTACATGTCACAACATTTTAGTCTTGATAAAAATCACTTTGACTATATCCTGCATCTTAGGAACCTAATCAGACTGTATTGAAAAGCCATAAAAGGAGCAAAAAAAAAAAATATGAACAAAAAAGATTAAACAAATTATTACATATTTGGTACATTCTCAATCAATCAGCTCCAGCTTCTCTGCCACATTTTCAATAATTAGTCTATCCTCTTCTAAAAGGTTCATATGCCAAATCTTAACTCATCCACCATAGTAGGCTTAGTTAGAAATACAACTGCAGAAATACAATTTCAAACTTAAGCAAAGGACATAATTTACATTTAGCCTACATGTCACAACATTTTAGTCTTGATAAAAATCACTTTGACTATATCCTGCATCTTAGGAACCTAAACTGCCTAGGCAAGTTTTTACTACATACAATTTGTTTCTGAGTTCTCACTGGTATAATTAAACAGAATAGGTAATAGTCATTTGATGATACAGTTAACAATTGCTTATTTGACCTTGAGATATTCTGGAGACCAAATACTTTATGATCATTCCCAAATTAATGGAATATTAAATGTGAACAGAGATGTGAGTTAGTCAATCTATTTTCCACTGCAATGATGTGGATTTCAAAGACTGATTATTATTCATTTACAAAGTTGGATTCATGTGTGTGTCAATAGAAAAGTATTTTTTAAACCATTAAAAAGCTGTATTTAATGCCACAAATCAGTATTATAAGCTTTTTAAAAATTGAATTGCTACATAAAGCATAAAAATCAAGGCATTTCAGGGTAATACATTATAAATATTTTTAAATATTTTATTTTGCATCAAATTTGAAATATGGACTTTGATTTACCTTACTATATTTGTAAACCTTAAAGATGTATAAATATAGAAAGCTCCATGGTACCAGTAAAGAACAAATTACAATGTAACTTTTAGATGTAAAACAACCTTAAGATTCAGTAATTCATGTATTTTTTTAATATTTTGCAAGTGAAAACTACTTCATTTCATTCTAGATTGGACCAAAGCATAAACACACAAAGCATTGCCTTTATAGAAAAAGACATCTATCAATAAAATTTAAACTATCAAGTTAATCTTTAAATTCCTCCAGAAGAAATGAGATATGGAAATGAAAGTAATACCACAAGAATGTTCCTATGAATTGCTATTAAATTTTTATACCTCTGTAATTATACAGCAAAGACCAACATTTAAAACTTGGAAAGAAAATCATCTACACGGTTTATATGAGTTTAAGTATTTTTGTTTTCAGTAATGGTAGAATATATTCATAAAAGATTAAGATGCATATAAACATAATCCAGTGGAATGACCAAAATGCATGCAAGAGTAGTTAAGAAAAATATAGCTGTGGAAAAGCATTTTGTAAATAAACCTGTTATCTAAATGATGATTGTGAGGATTTAATTCATTGAATATTACTTGAATATTCAATGAGTGGTGTCTTTCAAAATTAATACCACCTTCTTCAGTATATAGAAAAAGTAGTTTTTATTAGGGAAATAGATTTCAATAGGGAAAAAAAAACAACAATTAAGAGGGCAGTTCACAAGGAAAATCTGAAGTAAGACATGAAGGTCCTTTGTACTTTATCAATAACTTTTTCAGTATTGTCTGTTGTCTTCCTGGACTTTCCAGGTGGCACAGTGGTAAAGAATCTACCTGCCAATGCAGGAGATGCAAGAGATGTGGGCTTGATCCTTGGTCAGGAAGATCCCTTGGAGAAGGAAATGGCAACCCACTCCAGTACTCTTGCCTGGAAAATTCCATGGACAGAGGAGACTGGTGGGCTACAGTTCATGGGGTTGCAAAGAGTTAGATACTACTTAGAGTGACTAAGCATGCAAGCATGTTGTCTTTCTAGCTCCCTCTAGGCTTATATTACTTTCAGTTATTTGTCACTAATCCTTGCTAAAGCTGAAACTCCAGTACCTTGGCCACCTCATGCGAAGAGTTGACTCATTGGAAAAGACTCTGATGCTGGGAGGGATTAGGGGCAGGAGGAGAAGGGGACAACAGAAGATGAGATGGCTGGATAGCGTCACCGACTCGATGGACATGAGTTTGAGTGATCTCCAGGAGTTGGTGATAGACAGGGAAGCCTGGCGTGCTTTGATTCATGGGGTCACAAAGAGTTGGACATGACTGAGCGAATGAACTGAACTGAACTGAATCCTTTCAGTCAAGAACTTGGGGGTACTAAATTTCACAGTTTTCAAACTTCAGCATGCATAAAAACCACCCCAAAACTTGGTTAAAAATGCAGTTTAACAGATTAAAGTTAATAGAGTTTCTGATTCAGTGTTGGAGGATAAGGGAGGGGACCCAAGTATCTGTAGTTTCAATTATTCTGATGCAGGTAATCTGAGACCTAAATTTGAAAACCCTGTCATGGGGAATACTTGAATGAATAAAGATCTCCAAGACAAAAAAGGAAGAATTATATATGTGGGTTTAATGTTGGATAACTTAGGGGTTTCTGAAATTTACAAATAATGTGATCTTAAAAATTCAATTGTCTTGGTTCTCAGCTTTCTCATATAAAATTTTAGGTATACTACTAAATGAGGTCTTGGGATATTTTGAATTTTGGGGAAGTAAGCCAGAAAGAAAAACACCAATACAGTATACTTACACATATATATGGAATTTAGAATGATGGTAATGATAAACCTGTACGCAAGACAGCAAAAGAGACACAGATGTATAGAATGGCCTTTTGGACTCTGTGGGAGAGGGAGAGGGTGGGATGAGTTGGCAGACTGGCAATGTAACATGTACGATATCATAAGTGAAACGAATCACCAGTCTAGGTTTGATGCAGGATGCAGGATGCTTGGGACTGATGCACGGGGATAATCCAGAGAGAAAGTGTGGGGTGGGAGCGGGGAAGTGGGGGTCAGGATTGGGAGTTCATGTACACTCGTGGCTGATTCATGTCAATGTATAGCAGAACGAATACAGTATTGTAAAGCAAAACAAACTAAAAAATAAAAATCAATTTAAAAATAAATAAATAAATAAATAAAAAGAACACTAGTTTTCTCCAGCTATCAGGAAATAAAATTGTATGGAGGAAACACTCAGTATTCTTCAAATCAAAGTAAGCTGATTTTTGCCTGTTTTACTTCTTGCTAATAGTAGATGCCTCAGGCATATTGAATATACAGAATAATATATTGTCACATACATAGTTAGTTTTCTACCCAAAGTACCAACTCTTTGTCATATTACCCTATCTTTTGCGAACTGCTTCTCTGGATACCAAACATGGCCACCATGGAGACTACTATTTTACAGTGTAATCTATCCCTGGGAGCATTTGATTAATTCAGGTGCCAATACTATATCTAAGGTAGACCAAAGATTTTCTTCCCTCATTTTTAACCTGGGTCTCAGAACAAGTAGTCACTTTCTAAATACTTGACCTTGTAAAATAAAAATCTCAGATAATACTGAAAGTAGTGTAATCTGAAGCAAGAGATTAGAAATAAAGCTCAGATAAGCAAAGCAAAGTTGAGAGTCAAAGAAATAGTTTTCATTCTCATTTCAGGGAATAACAACATTGCTATCCTTGATTTTCACAACAGATTCAAAGGTCTTTTTATGTTTACCTTTAGAATAACCCAATTTAAATCTTGTTTCTATGCCAACCAAATAATAACCCTAATTAATAGAGTAGATTTTTGCATGTGAATATTGAAATTTCATTTATGGCTTCCAAAACTATACAATGCGAAGATTAGGGAAGGTTGGTTTGAACTTGATTGGATTGGAAATTAGTAAAATGTAATTTTCATAATCTTGTTCTGTACCTTCCTTACACATATGTATTGGCCTTGGGAGTATAATAAGTGACTATGAAACAACTAGATTTTGAGGAAAACAGTCTCCTTAATCCAGCATTGCCTGAGGAATTCAAGAATCAAGAAATATTAAATGTATAGGATTACTTAGAACAATAAATATAAATTTGCAGCTCTGAATTTAAAATATGAATATTTAATAAATTATTTATTTATTATAACTAATATTGAGAGTCCCTTGGACTGCAAGGAGATCCAACCACTCCATTCTAAAGGAGATCAGCCCTGGGTGTTCTTTGGAAAGAATGATGCTAAAGCTGAAACCAGTACTTTGGCCACCTCATGCAAAGAGTTGACTTATTGGAAAAGACTCTGAAATTCCTCCCTCTGTTGGGAGGGATTGGGGGCAGGAGGAGAAGGGGATGACAGAGGATGAGATGGCTAGAGGCATCACCGACTCAATGAATGTGAGTTTGAGTGAACTCCGGAAGATGGTGATGGACAGGGAGGCCTGGCGTGCTGCGATTCATGGGGTCGCAAATAGACACGACTGAGCGAATGAACTGAACTGATAGGAAAGGGATTCAATATATAAACCTCTATTTTTAAATTTTTGTAATGTAAGATCGTGTCATTTTGACAAAATGTTTTAAATGTATATAACTCTCACCAATGATGACAAATGAATAATTTAACTTGTCTTTAAATTTTTCTAGCTGCTATGGTTTTTCCAGTAGTCATGTATAGATGTGACAGTTGGACTATGAAGAAAGCTGAGCACTGAAGCACTGATGCTTTTGAACTGTGGTGTTGGAGAAGACTCTTGAGAGTCCCTTGGACTACAAGGAGATCCCACTATTCCATCCTAAAGGAGATCAACCCTGGGATTTCTTTGGAAGAGAATGATGCTAAAGCTGAAACTCCAGTACTTTGCCATCTCATGCGAAGAGTTGACTCATTGGAAAAGACTTTGATGCTGGGAGGGATTAGAGGCGGGAGAAGAAGGGGACAACAGAGCATGAGATGGCTGGATGGCATCACGGACTCAATGGACGTGGGTCTGAGTGAACTCCGGGAGTTGGTGATGGACAGGGAGGCCTGGCATGCTGCGATTCATGGGGATGCAAAGAGTCGGACACAACTGAGTGACTGAACTGAATTGAAATATACTTGTAACTGCTAGCTTTACCATAGATTTTACAACTTATTAAAAATTTTATAACTCTCAATGTTTGCTGCTGCTGCTGCTGCTGCTAAGTCGCTTCAGTCGTGTCCGACTCTTAGTGACTCCATGGACTACAGCCTACCAGGCTGCTCCGTCCATGGGATTTTCCAGGCAAGAGTACTGGAGTGCGGTGTCTCAATGTTTAGTGCTATTTTATTTTTCAGGAGTATATTATCTACAAACCATTTATATTATTTTTGCTTTAAGAAAAAATAAGTTTTGATTATGTTAATACACACCTAGCACATTCTGCCACCTTTCCATATGTCTCCCTTAGAATCATAAAATGACAGACTAAATTGAAATTCTGCTAAAATCTAAAATATGCAATGCATGAGAATAAAAATTTAATACATAGAGTTCAAAAGAATCCCTAGAAAGGCTGATAGGGACAATGAACATAAAAGACCACATGAGTATTATACTTTGCCACTTTCATTATGGAACCTGCTTGGAAGATATTAGTCATTCATTAACAAGAAAGGGAAGAATTACTACCTGTCCTATGAGAGAGACTTTATCCAGTAGAAAGATGTGTGGTACTCTTATCTCTATATATTATTTCTTTAATAGCATTTTGCTGATGCCTATTTGCTGTATACAGTTTACAGCTATCCCACATTTTTAGGAGCAGAAAGTGTACAGATTTATATCCAAGGATATCACATCAAAATGAATGAAGAATGGGGAAATTGCCCTTAAGATGGTTAAACAAAAGCGTTGCTTCCTTGTTCAACTTCTCGCAAAGAGTCAGACACAACTAATCTATGTTCACTTTCACTTGCTTTCAGTGAATGGAGAAGGAAATGGCAACACAT
The DNA here is from genome assembly GCA_006408695.1 of Aepyceros melampus. Taxonomy (NCBI): domain Eukaryota; kingdom Metazoa; phylum Chordata; class Mammalia; order Artiodactyla; family Bovidae; genus Aepyceros; species Aepyceros melampus. The sequence goes on from SJXQ01011391.1 coordinate 29,110, forward strand.
TCCAGTATTCTTGCCTGGAAAATCCCATGGACAGAGGGGCCTGGTGGGCTACAGTTCATTGGCTCACAGAGTTGAACACAACTGAGTGACTAAGTCAGTGAATGAGCTGTTTCCTTCTTGAACAAGTAATTACCTTCAACTCCTCACACCAGTTGAGGCTCTGTAGTTCTAAGTGTAATCACTTGTGGCTATGCTGCCACAGGTGTTATGACTGGGCCAGGTCCAGAGAACTAAGTACAGGGTGATTTGTTACCCCAAAAATGTAAACTAAAAACATGCTGTAGAGCAGATCTTTTTCTAAAAAATCTGACAAAAATTCATCTCATGCTTCCTCTCACTAAATATGGTTATTTTAAAAGTTACAGTGGTTAATTGTTGGCATATGTAGTGGGCCTCTATTTCTAATCACGTAAATGAAAAGTCCATGAGATATCAAAACAACTCTTAA
>SJXQ01011392.1:0-39078 GCA_006408695.1 Aepyceros melampus
CTGATGCTGGGAGGGATTGGGGGCAGGAGGAGAAGGGGACGACAGAGGATGACATGGCTGAATGGCATCACAGACTCAATGGACGTGAGTCTGAGTGACCTCTGGGAGTTGGTGATGGACAGGCAGGCCTGGCGTGCTGCAATTCATGGGGTCACAAAGAGTCGGACACAACTGAACGACTGAACTGAGCTGAATGCAGTAAAAATCCTGGTTTCGATAAAGACAAAACAGATGTAATGTTTGGGCTGACTCTGTGTGACTTTGCATGTTTCATTTCCCTCTATGTACAAGTCAAAGTATAAAAATTCTTTTTGAAAATAAAGTTATGGGCCTGGCTCACTGAAGCTTGGTCACCCCCTTTCTTTCTTTCTTTCTCTCTCTTACTCTCTTTTTCCGGCTGATCCCTTGGAGCATAGAGGCTCTCTGTGTTTACTTTCCTGCCTGGGCTTCTAAGACCTGAACAGGAAGAAGCTCTGCATTTTCATTCCCTCAGGAGACCAGGAGGGCACCTATGGCCTACATGAACAGAGCAAGTCCCTTGTCTTGGGACTTTAATTAGCTTTCTGTGTAAACCAAGAAATATCAGTCTCTTTCTCTCCTCTGTTTTCTTATCTGCAGCATTCTTTCTTTATCTCTCTCTAAATCATTCTCTTCGCTGTTGCTGTTTCTCCTGAGGGTTCCCGTGGATCCTGCGGGGGCTGGACCCCGGCACACAATAGTCTCCATTTTCCTCAAACTATCTGTCCCTAAAATTATACTGGAGATCCTAGACAGTGCAATAAGATAAGAAAGAGACATAAAAGACATACATGGTTTTAAGGAGTAATTAAAACACTTATTCACAAATGACAGGATTACCTACAAAGTAAATCATAAATCATTTAGTCTAAAGCTATTACAACTAATAAGCAAATTAAGCAAGGTCTTGGGATATAATAAGATCAATATATAAAAGCAAGTGTGCTTCTATATTCTTGATATCAACAATTAGAAATGAAAATTACAAAAAGAAAACGCTGAAATTGCAATGGCCTTAAATATGTGATAATCAAGTATAAGCTTAAGAAAGTATAAATAATAGTCATATAGGAATTACGCATCTGTACCTCTGTTCTTGTCAAATTTATCAGTCAGTTCAGTTGCTCAGTTGTGTCCGACTCTTTGTGACCCCATGGACTACAGCACACCAGACTTCCCTCTCCCTCACCAACTCCCTTCATGTTCATTCACTTATTTGGGAGTGATTTTGCTTGTTTTATGTTAAAATATCACATGTAATAATACACTGATTCAGTTAAGCACGAATTTTTAGTACACTGAACGCTAATAACACTGGACCATCTTTGTTAGCTCAATTTTTCTGTTGCAGCACCCTTTGAGGCAGGCAGAGGGTAATGACAAACACACCAATGAAAGTATTCCACAAAGATTTCTGAAATACATTTTTCAAATTATTGAATTCATAATGCTTCAGGAAGTCTCCATTTAGAGGCACACACACAATTTTTAAAAATTAATTTATTTCATGTAAAACATCTTCAAACTTACCTATTTAATTCCTCAATAAATTATTTTCCCAGAATTATTTTAGAAAACATATTACTATATTGAGGTTTGGTATGTGGATATGGATCTATGTATGGTGTGTGTGTTTACACGTGTATACACACACATATCAGTTCAGTTCAGTTCAGTCACTCAGCTGTGTCCGGCTCTTTGCGACCCCATGAATTGCAGCATGCCAGGCCTCCCTGTCCATCACCAACTCTCGGAGTTTACCCAAACCCATGTCTGTCGAGTCGATGATGCCATCCAACCATCTCATCCTTTATTGTCTCCTTCTCCTGCCCCCAATCCCTCCCAGCATCAGGGTCTTTTCCAATGGGTCAACTCTTCGCATCAGGTAGCCAAAGTATTGGAGTTTCAGCTTCAACATCAGTCCTTCCAATGAACACCCAGGACTGATTTCCTCTAGGATGGACTGGTTGGATCTCCTTGCAGTCCAAGGGACTCTCAAGAGTCTTCCCCAACACCACAGTTCAGAGCATCAGTCCTTCGGTGCTCAGCTTTCTTCACAGTCCTACTCTCACATCCATACATGACCACTGGAAAAACCATAGCCTTGACTAGACGGACCTTTGTTGGCAAAGTAACGTCTCTGCTTTTAAATATGCTATCGAGGTTGGTCATACTTTCCTTCCAAAAGAGTAATTTCATGGTTGCAGTCACCATCTGCAGTGATTTTGGAGCCCCCAAAAATAAAGTCTGACACTGTTTCCACTGTTTCCCCATCTATTTCCCATGAAGTGATGGGACCAGATGCCATGATCCTCATTTTCTGAATGTTGAGCTTTAAGCCAACTTTTTCACTCTCCTCCTTCACTTATACTTATATACATATACAAGCATATGTGACACACATACGTGTGTGTATATATATATGTACATATATTTTTTGTTTACTTGTGTTTCTCCTATTACTGATTGGCCATGCATATTTAGAATTATTTACTTATACTGACTCCCTGCCAATCTCAAGGACCCAGATTAAAAAATGTACATGCTACTTTTCTCTGGTTAAAGTAAGTTCTCCCTACTGTTTCATCAAAATTCAAGAGATTTAGATATCTTTAGTATAGTGACTTGTATTTCATTTTCCTGGACTAAGGAGATGAGTTGTGCACTAAGAAATGTATTTTGCAATGGTGAACAGTTAATATTGAACTGGGACAAAAAAACTACTTAGAGAAACAACTTAATTTATGCTGGAGATAAATAATATCTATCTATTCTGAGGAACAAAAGTGAGTGAATTACTCTGAGATTAACCTATAAAAATCATTCCTTGACAACAACGACAGTTATGTACATGTGGATTTAGGAAGACTGTGATTGGTGAAACATGTGTTCCTAACAGGAATCCTTTGGGTTATTGTCCTTTTTTCCTGAAATTCTGTGCCTTACCTTTTTCTATATTGATCAGATTTTTATTATATGTAGCCAATTAATATACTTATTGGCTGCTCTATTACCAACTTTAGTAAAAAGAAAAGAAAGTGTTCCATGAATGCACCCTCTATGTGGTTATGGATCACTTGAACTCCAGAATTCTGAAGTAGAGTAACATATATGAGTCCATCATCTCGTAAGACATCATATTGACAAGTGATGACATAGGTCAGGGGTAAACCATGCAACTTGCTGTCATCAGTTAGCAATGGTGAAGCTTTAACAACTAGAATCTCTGGATATTTTTTAGCCAGCTCTGAACTACCATGAGTTGGAGTCTTATAAATGTGACCTTTTTTAAACTTACCAGAGAGCAAAGAACTCCAATTAACAAATTTGAACAGATGGCTTGATTCCAGAGGAATGTGTTAGTTGGAAAGCATTGCTTTCTTAAGTGATCTATCTGTAGTAAATTATTCACTGCAGAATCTGACTATGGGTAACTTGGGCAGAACTGGATAATGTGCATTTTCTCTATATGATGGTAAATCAAAATCAAAATTCTGAAGGGCAGGATATGTTAAAGTTTGAACCTTGAGCTTGATCTTGACATCTGGATCTTCTAAGAGCTGAAAAAAATTAGAATGTTGTTTAAATAAATCTTAAATGAAAAAAAGAAATAACTACAATGCCAAAAAGTATCCTCAAATTTAAAATTCTTAAAAATACAATGTAACATAACATTTTGATAAAAAATAAATGTTAATATCAAGCAAATTTTAGTACTATATATTCATAAATTATATGCAACTTTTAATTTCCAAGGCAAAAATAATCAGTCTTGATTGTGTGAAATAGACTGTGTAAGATCTTTTATTTTGATGTGAATTTCATACATATGTAACCTGAATTTGTAATTTGAAACTTTGTGCATATTTAATCCTCTCTTTTCCATTATTAAGAATATTTTACATATCTAAGTATGTCAACAAACACTGAGATGGGAAGGTGATAGCTCTAATACTGAAGAGATATTTTTTCTTGCCTAAATCTACATCATGTGGAATAATTTTTTTATTTTCTTGAGCATTGCTCTATCTTTTCTAGGGCTAGTCCCCATTTTTCCAGGAATGGTAGAATTTATAGTTTCCTTCTAAGTTAATTTTTCTGCAATATACTTCTGCTACTGAAACAAAGAAATTATTGTATCTGTCATAAAATATGTATTTAGTAACCTGTGTGTTTTCTTTTTTGCACAATAATATTTGGGCAAATTAAAATGTTCAGACTTTCAAAAGGTTGTTTTTTCAAACACTACCAACTTTATCTTGTATTAATATATGCCTGGAGCACTGGCTTACTCAAGAAAAGTCACACTGATTAGGACACTAAAAAACAGTGTTGCTTACACATCATTCAGAGCACTGGCCAGGACTTCAGGTGCAGTTTGGTAGTGGTAGTGTGTATCTAATTCCAAGAGAATATTTTAAATAACTAACCATTAAGTATAATGTTTCTTCTAAGAGTTTTTGTTTACATACATTCAAAGTTAGAAATCTCTTTTTACTATTAATAGCTTACGATTAATAAATTAACTAAATATTTTACTATTTTGCTTCATCTTTAAAATGTTGAATAATTATCTCTAAACAGTTTAATTTGAGATTATCATAAGATTTTTTTAAATTTAATTATTAATTTGGATAATTGTATTAATATCTATTTTAATGTTAAACATCACATTCTACTGGGATAAATACAAGATAATCATGTTATGCTACTTTTTTGATGTATTGCTTAATTTTTTGGCTAGTAATTCATTTCAGGATTTTGTATCTATGCTCATAAATGTGAATGCCTGTAATTTTTCCTTCTTAAACTGACCTTTCAAGTTAACAATCATGACATATCCACTTCTCAAAATGCAACTTTTGTTAATTTTCTGAATTCTTTTTTAGAAGTAGAGATATTTGTTTTAAAAATACATGTTAGAGTTTGTGTTTAAATTTATCTGACCCTTCACTAAGTATGTGTCTGTGTGTAAAAATATTAAAATGACTATTCAGTTTATTTCATGATAGTAGAATAATTCTTGTTCTATATTTCTCCTACAGGCAGATCTTCCTTTGGTGAATCTTTCCATTTCATCAAATTTAACAGCTAGCAGTAAAAGTTTTCAAAGTATACTATTGTCCTTTTAATATCTGTGAGATATGTAGTTATAGTCCCCTCTTCATTCTTTATATTGGTTTATTAAGATTCTCCTCTTTTTTTTTTTTTTTTTTTGTTTTGGTCTATCTCACCAGAGATTAGAGCTTCTCTGATGCCTCAGTAGTAAAGTATTCACCTGCAATGCAGGAATTTCCCCTGGAGAAGGAAATGGCAACCCATACCAGTATCCTTGTTTGGGAAATCCCATGGACAGAGGAGCCTGGCAATTAAAGTCATGAGGACTCAAAAGAGTCGGACACAACTTAAGCGACTAACCACCACCACCAGAGATTAATCTGTGGAAGTACATTTGCTGACTTTGTTGATTCTATTGTGTTTGTTTTCAACTTCATTTTTATGTTTTTCTATCTTTTATATCCTTACTTCTATTATTTTATCTTTCCTTCTAATTTTTAGGCACTCTTCTATTTTTTGTTTCATGAAGTAGTTGCTGACTGGTTCATTTCAATAATTGTTACATATTTACTTAAGGCTGTATATCTTCCTCTAGATATTGATATAGATGTATTTCATAAAGCATAATAATAATGTTTTCATTGTATTGTGAAAGTTGCTTAGTGGTCTCCAACTCTTTGCTACCTCATGGACTATACATAACAGTCCATGGAATTCTCCAGGCCAGAATATTAGAGTGGGTAGCCTTTCCATTCTCCAGGGGATCTTCCCAACCCAGGGACTGAACTCAGGTCCCTCTCATTGCAGACAGATTCTTTACCAGCTGAGCCACAAGGAAAGCCCAAGAATACTGGACTGGGTAGCAGTTCAAATATTTTCACATTTTCATTGTTATTGCTTCTTTCACACTTGGATTAATCAGGAATGAACATTTTACTATCAAAACATGGACTTTTCTCTTGACGTTTTATTGGTAACCCAAAGTATTATGCTAACTGTGGATAGAGATATAATCAAAATAACTTGATTTCTCAAATTTTATTGTGCATATAAATCCTTGGAATCCTTGCTAATATGTATATTGTTATTCAGGAACTCTGTGATAAGAGCAATAATTCTGCATGTCTAATAAGTGCCCAGATACTGCTGATACTGCTAGTCCACAGACTATGCTATGAATATCAGGGATCTATTTGGTTTCTGTTCTTTGAAATGATTGAGGCTAGGTTATAACCCTGCATATGCTTGATTAGAAAAAAATTATTTTTTGTGCTTGAAAAGAATGTACTTTCTGATAATTATTATTTTATGTTTACTGTTAAATTTATTAGCCAAACTATTTTATTACTGAAAGAGGTTAGTAAAATTCTTCCACTTTTGCTATTAATTTGTCGATTTTTCTTTTATTTCTATCAGTTTTGCTCTGTGTATTAGGAGACTATGTTATTAATTGCATATAAATTGATAGGATTTTTTTCATCTTCCAGTGGAATGGAATTAAAATTAGGATGCATGCTAAATCTACTGATAGGTTTTTCTTCTAAAACTAATTATCTGATTATAAAGTATTAATGATCATACTAATTAGCATTTGCATGACATATATTTTACTAACTTTTTAATTTCCATCTATCTATTTACTTATATTTTATTGCATCTTTCACACAATTAGTGGTTATTTTAAAATTTTATCATTTCCTTATTTTATATTCTACCAGAAGTTTTAGGCTTCCCTGGTGGCTCAGCAGTTAAAGATTCTGCCTCCAATGTAGATCTAGGTTCGATCCCTGGGTCGGGAAGATCCCTTGGAGAAGGAAATGGTAACCCACTCCAGTATTCTTGTCTGGAGATTGCCACGGACAGAGAAGCCTGGTAGGCTACAGTCCACAGGGTAGCAAAGAGTCGGACACAACTGAGAGACTTCACTTTCACTTTTCACACTGAAACCTTTATGAATATATTTGGTTTAAATTTATAAAATTTATCTATTATTGTACATTAAGTTTCTTTCACCTATTCTTTTTTCTGTCTTTTGCATTTTTTGATGTATTGTCTCATTATTCTATTTTTTGAGATATTTTTTATTTGTACTTTTTAAAAATAATTTTTATAGGTTACACTAGGAATTAAAATGAAATTCATTAATTTATCAATGTCTACTATGAATTGTATCTTTATTATCTTCTTAGACAATGGAAAGCTATTCAGTTTGGTACTCAGTTGTGTCCGACTCTTTGTGACCCCGTGAATCGCAGCACACCAGGCCTCTCTGTCCATCACCAACTCCTGGAGTTCACTCAGACTCACGTCCATTGAGTCAGTAATGCCATCCAGCCATCTCATCCTCTGTCGTCCCCTTCTCTTCCTGCCCTCAATGCCTCCCAGCATCAGGGTCTTTTCCAATGAGTCAACTCTTCGCATGAGGTGGCCAAANCTTTGTGACCCCGTGAATCGCAGCACACCAGGCCTCTCTGTCCATCACCAACTCCTGGAGTTCACTCAGACTCACGTCCATTGAGTCAGTAATGCCATCCAGCCATCTCATCCTCTGTCGTCCCCTTCTCTTCCTGCCCTCAATGCCTCCCAGCATCAGGGTCTTTTCCAATGAGTCAACTCTTCACATGAGGTGGCCAAACTACTGGAGTTTCAGCTTTAGCATCATTCCTTCCAAAGAAATCCCAGGGTTGATCCTCAGAATGGACTGGTTGGATCTCCTTGCAGTCCAAGGGACTCGCAAGAGGCTTCTCCAACACCACAGTTCAAAACCATCAATTCTGCACTCAGCTTTCTTCACAGTCCAACTCTCACATTCATACATGACCACAGGAAAAACCATAGCCTTGACTAGATGGACCTTAGTCGGCAAAGTAGTCTCTGCTTTTCAACATGCTATCTAGGTTGGTCATAACTTTTCTTCCAAGGAGTAAGTGATTTTACTTTCATGGCTGCAATCATCATCTGCAGTGATTTTGGAGCCCAAAAAATAAAGTCTGACACTGTTTCCACTGTTTCCCAGTCTATTTCCAGTGAAATGATGGGACCAGATGCCATGATCTTCGTTTTCTGAATGTTGAACTTTAGGCCAACTTTTTCACTCTCCTCTTTCACTTTCATCAAGAGGCTTTTTATTTCCTCTTCACTTTCTGCCATAAGGGTGGTGTCATCTGCATATCTGAGGTTATTGATATTTCTCCTGGCAATCTTGATTCCAGCTTGTGCTTCCTCCAGCCCAGCATTTCTCATGAAATACTCTGCATATAAGTTAAATAAGCAGGTTGACAATATACAGCCTTGATGTACTCCTTTTCCTATCTGGAACCAGTCTGTTCCATGTCCAATTCTAACTGTTGCTTCCTGACTAGACTATAGGTTTCTCAAGAGGCAGGTCAGGTGGTCTGGTATTCCCATCTTTCAGAATTTTCCACAATTTGTTGTGATCCACACAGTCAAAGGCTTTGGCATAGTCAATAAAGCAGAAATAGATGTTTTTCTGGAACTCTCTTACTTTTTTGATGATTCAATGAAATGGATGTTGGCAATTTGATCTCTGGTTCCTCTGCCTTTGCTAAAACCAGCTTGAACATCAGGGAGTTCACAGTTCATGTACTATTGAAGCCTGGATTGGAGAATTTTGAGATAGCTGAAGAAGGCTTTCTTATCTCTTCTTGCTATTCTTTGGAACTCTGCATTCAGATGCTTATATCTTTCCTTTTCTCCTTTGCTTCACTTCTATTCTTTTCACAGCTATTTGTAAGGCCTCCCCAGACAGCCATTTTGCTTTTTTGCATTTCTTTTCCATGGGGTTGGTCTTGATCCCTGTCTCCTGTACAATGTCACAAATCTCATTCCATAGTTCATCAGGCACTCTGTCTATCAGATCTAGGCCCTTAAATCTATTTCTCACTTCTACTGTATAATCATAAGGGATTTGATTTAGGTCATACCTGAATGGTCTAGTGGTGTTGCCCACTTTCTTCAATTTAAGTCTGCATTTGGCAATCAGGAGTTCATGATCTGAGCCACACTCAGCTCCTGGTCTTGTTTTTGTTGACTGTATAGAGCTTCTCCATCTTTGGCTGCAAAGAATATAATCAATCTGATTTTGGTGTTGACCATCTGGTGATGTCCGTGTGCAGAGTCTTCTCTTGTGTTGTTGGAAGAGGGTGTTTGCTATGACCAGTGCATTTTCTTGGCAAAACTCTATTAGTCTTTGCCCTGCTTCATTCCGTATTCCAAGGCCAGATTTACCTGTTACTCCAGGTGTTTCTTGAGTGCATACTTTTGCATTCCAGTCCCCTATAATGAAAAGGACATCTTACTCTTTCTTAGAATACTATAATTTTGTAATTAATCCCTTCATGCATGTGTTATTGTCAGTTTTGAATATTAATTTCTTTCTATTTTTAAAATCACAAGACACAGCTATTAATGTTTTATACAGTTAACATTCATTTTCATTTTTGGTTTGTCAATATATTTACCATTTTTTCCTGTTCTTTATTTTTCCCTGCCTTTTGGACCCTTCATCTGGGGTTCATTTTCTTCTGCTTGAAACAATCCTCTTTAAAATCCAAAGGATATTATGTTGGATTGTGAACTCTCTTAATTTTATTTGTAAGAAAAGTACTCATTTTGTCCTCAGACTAGAAAAATATATTCTATTTGTCTTTTTCTGATGCTTTTTCTGTGCTAAGTTGCTTTAGTTGTGACTCTATGGACTGTAGCCTATCAGGCTCCTTTGTCCATGGGATTCTCCAAGCATAAAACTGGAGTGGGTTGCCATGCCCTCCTCCAGGGGATCTTCCTGACCCAGGGATTGAACCGCAGTTCTTGCATTGGCAGGCAGGTTGTTTACTACTAGTACTGCATGGAAAGCTCTTTCACCATATACTTAATGACTATTCTCATTTTTCTGTATTTTCTGTCTTTTAATTTCTGTGTTCAAAATATGATTTGTCTGACCTCTCTCAATATTCTATACTGTACTGCAGTCAATATATTGACCAGCTTCTACACTGTAAAACCAAGAGTGAACTCCAGCATAAACTATAGACTTTAGATGATTATGAGGTGTAAATACAAATTCGTTAACTGTAACAAATGTATTACTCTGAGTGGGAACATTGAAAATGAAGGAGGTTATGTTATGCACGGCAGAAGGTATATTGGAATTAAAAAATATATATTTGTTTAGGTTATGTTGTATCTTCACTGCTATGAAGGCTTTTCTGTAGTGCGGGGAGCAGGGGCTACTCTCTCTAGTTGTGGTGTGTGGGCTTCTCATTGTGGTGACTTCTCTTGTTGTGGAGTATGGGCTCTAGGGCACATGGGCTCAGTAGTTATGGTTCCCAGACTCTATAACACAAGATTAATAGTTGCGGTGCATGGGTTTTGTTGCTCTGTGGCATGTGGGATCTTCCCAGACCAAGGATCAAGCCCATGTCTCCTGCATTAGCAGGTGGATTCTTTATTACTGAGCAACCAGGGAAGTTCTGGAAACTTCATATCTTCTCATAAAGGCCAGGTCAAATCTTCCAGCTTTAGCATAGGAGAAAAATATTTGTGGAACTCCAAGATAGAAAATAATATTCCTTCTCAAAGATTCTGGAAAATAGATTAGAAGTACATTCCCCCTATGAGAGTAGTAAGTGGAGGAAGCCATAAAAATATTTGATATATCTCATGGTGACTGCAGCCATGAAATTAAAAGATGCTTACTCCTTGGAAGAAAAGTTATGACCAACCTAGATAGTATATTCAAAAGCAGAGACATTACTTTGCTGACTAAGGTATCTCTAGTCAAGGCTATGGTTTTTCCTGTGGTCATGTATGGATGTGAGAGTTGGACTTGAAGAAGGCAAAGTGCCGAAGAATTGATGCTTTTGAAGTGTGGTGTTGGAGAAGACTCTTGAGAGTCCCTTGGACTGCAAGGAGATCCAACCAGTCCATTCTGAAGGAGATCAGCCCTTGGATTTCTTTGGAAGGAATAATGCTAAAGCTGAAACTCCAGTAGTTTGGCCACCTCATGTGAAGAGTTGACTCATTGGAAAAGCCTCTGATGCTGGGAGGGATTGTGGGCAGGAGGAGAAGGGGACAACAGAGGATGAGATGACTGGATGGCATTACTGACTCGATGGAGGTGAGACTGAGGGAACTCTGGGAGTTGGTGATGGACAGGAAGGCCTGGCGTGCTGCAATTCATGGGGTTACAAAGGGTCTGATGTGACTGAGTGACTGAACTAACTGACTGACTATATCTTTAATAAAAGCCAAGCAATTATAAGTAAATAGAGTATCATAAGAGATATGTATTGATTGGAATAGTTTTTGAAAGAATGGTGGAGAACTTTGCTGTACCCAAGCCCAAGCTGTTTGATAAACAGGAGAAAGGTAAAGGACTGTGTAAAATAAAAAGCACTGATGTAGACTTTGTAAGTCCAATTTTTAAATTTCATTTCTGAGTTTAATATGTAACTTGCTATTCGAGTTATATATTGGTTAATATATAACCTCGACTTATAGGTTGTTAAATAACTCCACTATAAAATATTGGAAGTCAAGATGTCTTACATAGGTCTTTAAGCTAACTTTGAGGACTTTAACGTAAAATAAGTGTTTTCTTTGTCAGATTCTAATTTCTAGAGAACAAGAAAAAGAATTTGAATAACTACTTTTTCTATGTTTTCAAAGGAATTCCTGCATAAGTTTGGTTGGTACAAAAGGAAAAATTTTAATGCACAGATGCACTTGCCCAGCAGAGAGAGAATCAAAACTTAAAGCTGTATTTCACTAGAATACTTCTGACACTCATTTTCTTAACAAACCATGAACTTTAAATAACCCAACCTCAGATATGCAAATAACACCACCCTTATGGCAGAAAGTGAAGAGGAACTAAAAGGCCTCTTGATGAAAGTGAAAGAGGAGAGTGAAAAAGTTGACTTAAATCTCAACATTCAGAAAACGAAGATCACGGCATCTGGTCCCATCACTTCATGGAAAATAGATGGTGAAGCAGTGGAAACAGTGTCAGACTTTATTTTGGGGGCTCCAAAATCAGTGCAGATGGTGACTGCAGCCATGAAATTAAAAGACACTTACTCCTTGGAAGAAAAGTTATGACCAACCTACATAGCATATTCAAAAGCAGAGACATTACTTTGCCAACAAAGGTTCATCTAGTCAAGGCTATGGTTTTTCCAGCGGTTATGTATGGATGTGAGAGTTGGACTGTGAAGAAAGCTGAGCGCCAAAGAATTGATGCTTTTGAACTGTGGTGTTGGAGAAGACTCTTGAGAGTCCCTTGGACTGCAAGATCCAACCAGTCCACTCTAAAGGAGATCAGCCCTGGGTGTTCTTTGGAAGGAATGATACTAAAGCTGAAACTCCAGTACTTTGGCCACCTCATGTGAAGAGTTGACTCATTGGAAAAGACTCTGATGCTGGGAGGGATTGGGGGCAGGAGGAAAAGAGGACGACCAAGGATGAGATGGCTGGATGGCATCACCGACTCGATGGACATGAGTTTGAGTGAACTCTGGGAGTTGGTGATGGACAGGGAGGCCTGGCATGCTGCGATTCATGGGGTTGCAAAGAATTGGACATGACTGAGCAACTGAACTGAACTGAACTGAACTAACCTGAATCTAACTGAAGAGTCTTTCATGACTAATGATTAAGGGCATTTGTATACAGACCTATGGACTCAACAGTACTACATGGACAGCTACCTTTCAGTTCTTAAGGACCACAGCCATTGTGGTGGATGCCCTTTCACTTTTCAGTTCTCAAAAAGTCTGCTTTCCCTCCATCATAAATGACTCAGTGAATTTCTTGTCTAGTACGCAGTCTTTGCCTGGCAATTAACTTAGCATTGAAACAAAAACATATCAATTTTTCATATAGTCTGCTTTGTTATTTGACAGTAGGTAGAAGGCAATGGACAGGATTATATAACAGGTTAAGACTCAGGGGGAAACATTTAAAGATTACCTATCACTCTTCTCTCTCTGTCTGTCTCTGTCTCTCTTGTTTTGGTTTGCTCAACAATTTCTTTTCTTAAAATATATACTTTAATTTTCAAAGCATTCAGGTGAAACTAGTAATAAGTCATGGTAATAGATCTAAGTAATAGAAATTGTGGGGAATAATTTTCTTAACCAAAGGCAAATCTTTCTCAGGTTAAAATAGATATGTAGAAATTAAACTTCACCCTTAATATGCTATCTTTTAAAAAAAGTTATTGAGGAATCTGCATACCATTTTTCAGAGTAGCAGCATCAGTTTACATTCCTTCCAGCACTGGATCAAGGTTTTCTTTTCTCCACATTGTCACTGGCATCTCCCTCTTGTCTGTTTTTAAAACCATCATCCTAACTGGTGTGAGGTGATATTTACTGTGGTTTTGATTTGTATTTCCTTGATGATTAGTGATATTGAGTACTTCTTCATGTACTTGTTGACGAGTTTGATGGAAGAAATTTACATATATTGAGGTATAGGGAGGTCATTTTGGCTTATACATGATTTGGCTTGAACTTTATGCCAACCCAAAAGAGTCTGTCTTATGACTTGTTGAACATCCACTTGCTTTAACCAATTTTTAAAAGTGCAATTACTAGATTGTGTAGAAGGTCCAACTTTGAAGACAGGGATAAATGCCTCCACTTCCTATGTCACTGATGCTAGTTCTCCCTTGATGAGCTTCTGTTCCCAAATACCAACGTCATGCTGATTCATTGTGTACGTTCTAGTCCTTCTCTTTTGATAGCTTGTAGGAATGTACCCATCATGTTTGATATTTATTCTTTTTTCTGACAGGATATAAACTGTGGATCAGGAACCCAAAATGGAGCCAGGTAGCCATTTTGTGGATGTAGTTTTGGGTATGTTCTTGCATCACTGAGAACTTGAACTTTCTGAACTGTATAAAATTCAAGGACAGCATCAGCCATTCTCAAAATATCATCTGCTAGTGTTAATGAACATGAATTTGGGTCTGTTCATCCAAAACACAGCAAAGTCAATCTGCTGACACTGGATTGTGGTGAAGGAAAGCACAGCATTTAATGCACGGTGCCAAGCAAGGAGAACGAACAGTTAGTGCTCAAAAGATCTGAACTCCCCAGTGGTTTTTGGAGATGGATTTTTAAAGGCTGTTCTGGTGGTGTGGTTGCAGGGTGCCTGAGTATCTTTCAGATCTTTTTAAATTGATTGTTGGCTGAGGGTGATATTTTGGGAGTCAACATCATCAATCTTGTTTTCCAAGCTGGTTTGAGGTCCTATGCTGGCTGTTAGTAGTTTCCATCTGTGGGAGTCTGGTGTCTATAAAAACAACTCAGGAGGGACTTCCCTGGTGGTCCAGTGTTGAAGACTCTGGCCTCCCAATCCATGGAGTCTAGCTTTGAACCCTGCTCAGGAACTAGATGCCCCACACAGCAATGAAGATGAAAGATCCCATGGCTTCCAACTAAGACTGGTGCAGCAAAATAAATACATAAGCACTTAAAAAAAAAAAGTACATTAGGAATGTGCTTCAGACACTGTTATCAATGTTCTCCTGGGAGATCCTGTGTCTCTGCTATATGCTTGATCTATTGTTTAAAGTGTTATCAGTTTGCTGGCCCTATCACTATTCTTTGTTGGTACATGTTCACATTTTCTTAATCATCAGCATTCTAAAAATTGGAGTATAATTGCTTTTACAATGTTGTCTTAGTTTCTGTTGTATGATGAAGTAAATCAGCTATATTTACACATATATCCCCTCCCTCTTGAGTCTTCCTCCCCTCCCCCATATCCAAACACTCTATGTCATCACAGAGTACCAAGCTGAGTTCCCTGTGTTATACAGCAACTTCCCACTAGCTATCTACTTTCACACATCAACTCTACTCTCTCAAATTCATCCCTTTCCCACCGTGTCCACATGTCCATACTTTATGTCTACATCTCTATTTCAGCACTGCAAACAGAATTTCTCAAAAACCTCTGTCAAAACAAATAGGCTTGGGATTAGATTGAATGGAATGAGACAGTGTCCGTCTTGTGGTAGGGATGTGCACATGAAAGCACTTTGTGTGGTATTCTTTGTTGTGCGTTTCTACCCCACCTGACAGAACTTTCTATTGATGTTTCCCGTTTTTCTTCAGCAGAGAGCAAAGGCATCAGGATGGGAAGTTGACAAAAATGAGTTTAATTTACATAGTCATTCACTGATTGTCATGTACCCTGATGCTTGCTGCTGCTGCTAAACCGCTTCAGTCATGTCTGACTCTGTGCGACCCCATTGACTGCAGCCCACTAGGCTCCTCTGTCCCTGGGATTCTCCAGGCAAGAACACTGGAGTGGGTTGCCATTTCCTTCTCCAGTGCATGAAAGTGAAAAGTGAAAGTGAAGTCACTCAGTTGTGTCTGACTCTTAGTGACCCCATGGACTGGGCCCACCAGGCTGCTCCGTCCATGGGATTTTCCAGGCAAGAGTACTGGAGTGGGGTGCCATTGTCTTCTCTGCCCTGATGCTTAAGGAGCACAATTAAGAGTTTCTAATTGTAATAAAAATCTGTTCTTTAAGAAATGTAGAAAGAAAAAAGTAATAAACATAAAGAATTGTATGACTTTGTGTGATTCATCTCTGGAGTATAAAAATTGATTGACTTTGTAGATTAAACAACCAGATAAATTGAATACAGAGAAAACAGCATGTAATTATTTCAATTTATGTAGCAACTATATTAGACAAAATTCAGCAATTATTTTCTTGTCCAAAATTCAAAAAACAAAACTTGAAGAAGGGAATAAATGCATTTGGTAAAAAGAAACTCTAAAATGTAGACTTAATATCAAGCTGTTAGATAATACACTTAATATCAAATAATTAAAATCTGAACGCTGGAAAAAACACAAGAGTATCCATTCTTGCCACTCTTTCCATAACACTTTACTGGAGATCCTAGACAGACCAATATGACCAGAAAGAAACATAAAAGGCATGAAGACTGTTAATAATTATTGATAAAACTCGTATTCACAGTTGAAACAATTATCTACATAGAAAATCATAAATCATTTAGTGTAGAGCTTTCAGAACTACTAAGTGAATTGAGCAAGGGCTTAGGATACAAGGTCAATATATAAAAGCAACTGGCTTCTATATCAACAACTAGAAAATGAAAATTACAAGTAAATATTATAATTTTGAATAGGTTTAAATATGAAAAAAATCAGATATAAATTTAAGAAAATAACATAATAATGCACGATTTGTTTCTGGACTTCTGTTTTGGTCTAATTCACATCCATTCACTTATTCAGCAGTGTTTTTGCTTGTTTTATTTTAAATACACTAATTCAGTTAAGGAAATATTTTCTATGCTGAACTTGAACACTGGACTGTCTTTATTTGATAAAGTTTTCCACTGCAGAATACTTTGAGGTAGGCAGAGGATAATGACAAACACCAGAACAGAAGTATTCAACAAAATATTTTTACAGCACTTTTTTCAAATAATTGAATTTATTATGTTTCATGAAGTCTCTATTTAGAAGCACACATACAATTTTTAAAAATAAATTTATTTTATATAAAACATCTTTAAACTTACCTATCACACTACTCAATAATTTATTTTCCCAAAACTATTTTTAAATTTATAATGCTATATTTTGGTTTGGTATACATTTGAGGACACGTATATATGTATGTGTGTGTATATACATATATATATATATATGTAGATGTAGATTAAATACATTGGTATTTAAACATATGTGCAAACATATATGTATGAAAGTGAAAGTGAAGTTGCTCAGTTGTGTCCGACTCTTTGCGATCCCATAGACTGTAGTGTACCAGGTTCCTCTGTCCATGGGATTTTCCAGTCAATAGTACTGGAGTGGATTGCCATTTGCTTCTCCAGGGGATCTTCCCAACCCAGGGCTCGAACCTGGGTCTCCCACATGGTAGACAGACGCTTTACCTTCTGAATCACCAGGGAACTCCAATATGTATACACATATGCATTTTTGTTTCTTTGTGCTTCTCCTATTACTGCTCAACTACTCATATTTGGAGCTATTTTCTTAGCTGACTTAGTTGATGTATGGCAAAACCAATATAATATTGTAAAGTAATTAGCCTCCAATGAAAATAAATAAATTAATATTAAAAAAAAATGAGATTATCCAAAAGTAAATGTTGCTTTTGTCTGGCTAAAATAATCTGTCAGCACCTCTCATCAAAATATCAAGAGATTGGGATATCTTTATTTCTCAATTATTTATATTTTGTTTTCCTTGACTAAGGAGTTGTGCATTAGAAAATAAATTTTGCGGTGGTGGACAGTTGATATAGAACTGGGACAAAAATACATAGAAAGAATAACAACTTCATTCATGCCAGCATCAAATGGATCTTATCGAAGGACCTGAAACCACGCAGAGTAAATGGTTATTACTGTATTAAACAAGCAGACACTTCTTCTAATGAAATAATTTATGAAACAAGAAAAATGAAAGGAAAGTAAAAAAACTAGATGCTTGAAAATGATAGCTAAAAGTGAAAAATAAAATCTAATATACTCTGAGAAACAAAAGTGGATGAATTACTCTGAGTTCAGTTCAGTTCAGTCGCTCAGTCATGTCCGACTCTTTGAGACCCCATGAATCACAGTACGCCAGGCCTCCCTGTCCATCACCAACTCCCGGAGACTAACCTATAAAAATCATTCCTTGACAATAACAACAATTACCTACATGCAGATTTAGAAAGACTATGCATCTATTATACATTTATACGTCTATAAAACACATATTCCTAATGTGAATACTCTCAGTGTTTGTCCTTTTTTCCCTGAAATTCTGGGGCTTACCTTTTCTATATTGATCAGATTTTTATTATAGGTTTTCATGTAGCCAATTAATATACTGATTGGCTGCTCTATTACCAACTTCAGTAAAAAGAAAAAGAAGTGTTCCATGGAATGCACCCTCTATGTGGTTATGGATCACTCGAACTCCAGAATTCTGAAGTCGAGTAACATACATGAGTCCATCATCTCTTAAGACATCATATTGACAAGTGATGACGTAGGTCAGGGGTAAACCACGCAACTTGCTGTCATCAGCTAGCAATGGTGAAGCTTTCACATCTAGAATCCCTGGATATTTTTTAGCTAGCTCTGAACTACCATGAGTTGGAGTCTTATAAGTGTGACCTTTTTTAAACTTCTCAGGGAGCAAAGAACTCCAATTAACAAATTTGAACAGATGGCTTGATTCCAGAGGAATGTGTTGTTTGGAAAGCATTGCTTTCTCAAGTGATCTATCTGTAGTAAAATATTCACTCCAGAATCTGACCATGAGTGATTTTGACAGAATTGGATTATGTGCATTTTCTCGATATGATGGTAAATCAAAATCAAAATTCTGAAGAACAGGATATATTAAAGATTGAACCTTGAGCTTGATCTTGATATCTGGATCTTCTAAGAGCTGAAAAAAATTATATATATTGTTTTAATAAGTCCTTTTAATGAAAAAATTAACCATAATGTTAAAATAATGTATTATTAAGGTTCTTAAAAATACAATTCAATAACACATTTTGATAAAAAATAAAAATCTTAATATCAAGTAAATTTTAGTATTCAGTTCAGTTTAGTTCAGTCACTCAGTTATGTCTGACTCTTTGCAATCTCAGGAACTCCACCATGCCAGGCCTCCCTGTATATTAGATGTTCATAAAGTTAATATGTTTTAATTTTCAAAGCAAAATTAATTCATATCCTGCTCATAGACTGTGGAATAGAATCATTTTTTAAAAAAGAGGATCTTGTACTAAATGAAATTTCATACTTATGGAACCTGGATTTATAATCTGAGGTTCTATAAGTTTATAATCACATACTTGATCTTCTCTTTTCTATTATTGAGCTTCCCTGATGGCTCAGATGGTAAGGAATCCACTTGCAATGCCGGAGACTTGGATTCAAACCTTGGATAGGGAAAATCCCCTGGAGAAGGGAATGGCTATCCACTCCAGTATTCTTGCCTGGAAAATTCCATGGACAGAGGAGCCTGGCAGGCTACAGTCCATGTGGTCAAAAAGAGTCAGACACAACTGACTGATTAACATATTTTTCTATTATTAGAATTATTTTAAATATCTAAATATGTTAGCAAGAATTGAGATGGGAAGGAAATAGCTTGAGTTTTAAGGAGATGCTTGATTCTGGATAAGTTTAAATTATACAAAACTATTAAGTTTTTAATATTTGAACTTATTTGATATTTTAATTTATTACTCAAATTTAATATTGAAACTTAATAGTTCAAATAAAATTTGAATTTTTATGTTTTTCTAAATATAGTCCCCATCTTCTTCCAGAAACAGAATTCTATAGTTTTCTTGAAAGCTAATTTGCCTGCAATGTGCTTCTGTTACTGGAACAAACTGATCATTTTATCAGTCATAAAATATGTATCTAGTGTACTGCATAGTTATGTTTGGTAAGTTAAAATTTTCAAAACAACTTTATCTTGTATATGCCTGAAGCAATGACATACTCAGGAAGAATCAAACTGGATTAGCACACTGAAAAATAATATCACTTGCTTATCATTCAGAGCACTGGCCAGGATTTCAGGTACAATTGGGTACAGGTAGTGTGTATTCAGTTTTCAAGAGAAAACTTTTATGAATTACTTATTAAGTATGATGTTTCTTCTAAGTGATTTTGTATACATACTTTTTCAAATTTAAGAGGTTCTTTTCTATTCACTGTTTCCTAATCTTTTCATATTTATAAATTCTGGATATTATCTTTAAACAATTTACTTTTATTAAGATAATCATTATTTTCTTCTTTAAATTATTAATTTGGAGAATTGTATTAAAGATATTTTAACATTAAACCTATCACAATCTACTAGAATGAACTCAAAATAGTCATCATATACTAACCATTTAAAGTATTGTTTAATTTTTTGGATAGTATTTTAGTTCAGGATTTTGCATCTGTGTTCACAAATGTAGATGTTTATCATTTTTCCTTCTCAAATTGACCTTGTCAGATTACAAATCAAGATACATCAGCCTCCCAAAATGCAACTTTTGCAACTTTCAGAATTTGTTTTTAGTAGATATTTCTATTAAAAATACTTCTTAGAGTTTGTGTTTAAAACTATTTTATGCTGGAGTGTGTGTGTGTAAAAATATAAAAATGACCATTCAGTTTATTTCATGATAATAATATAATCCTTGTTTCATATTTCCCCTAGAGTCAGTTCTTTTTATGGTGAATATTTCTATTTCATGTAAATTTGAATGCATTGCTGTAAAGGTGTTCAAAGTATACTATTGTATTTTTAATATCTGTAAGATATATAGCTATAGTCTCCTTTTCTTCCTTATATCAACTTATTAAGATTCTCATCATTTTTTTTTTTTTGGGTCTGTCTCACCTAGACTAATCAACTGTATTGCTTTTTTCAAGAAATTATTTCTGTTGACTTTGCTGATCTTATTGTGTTTATTTTTAATTTCATTTTTTGCTCTCATCTATCTTTTATCTCTTTTTATTTTGTCTTTGTTTTTATTTTTTAGGCATTCTTTTTTTAATTTCATGAAATGGATATTGACCTGTTAATTTTAGTAATTTTTTTATATTTAGTTAAGGCTTTATATTTTCCTCTGGATGTTAATATATCTGTGTTTCACACAGTATAATGTATATCTATTAAAATGCAGGTCAAATATTTTCACATTTTCATTATGATTTCTTCTTTCACACTTGGATTAATCAGGAATGAGCATCTTACTTTCAAAACATAGAGTTTTCTCTTGATATTTTATTAGTAGTTCAAAGCATTATGCTAATGTGAACAGAGATACATGATAATAATTTGATTTCTCAAATTTTTTATTGTGCATACTTAGAATCACTTGGAATTCTTGTTACATATACAGAGTGTTATTCAGGGCGTCTATGGTAAGACCAGTGATTCTCTATCTCCAATAAGTGCCCAGATGTTGCTGATACTGCTAGTCCACACACTATGCTATGAATAGCAGGGGTCTATTTGATTTCAGTTCTTTTAATTGTTTGAGAGTTGGTTTATAACCCTGCATATGTGCCTGTTTAAGAAAAATGTTTTGTGTGTTTCAAAGAAATGTACATTCTGCTGTTTATTATCTTATGTTCACTGTTTAAATTTGTCAACCATGCTGTTCTATTACTGAAAGAGATTAGTAAAATTCTTCCAATTTTGCTATTAACTTGTTCATTTTCCTTTATTTCCTCATGCAAATGGATGTGGGTTTTCTTTTTTTTTTCATCTTCCAGTAGATGGAATTATAGTTAGGAATGTTGCATGTTAATTCTAGGAATAGTTTTTTTCCTCTAAGATCATTTAATTGATTATAAAATAAGTATATTGATCAGTATTTGCTTGACATATCTTTTACTATCTTTTTTCTTGCACCTATCTATATCTGTGTTTTAAAACGTCCTATTCATACAACTTCTGTTGGAATTTAAAATTTTATTGTTTCCATTTTTGTATTCTACCAGATTTTTAATATATCTACATCAAAACATTTGTTAATATTTTTGGTTTAAATTAATAATTTATGTATTATTGTACTTTCTATTTATCTTGTCTATTCTATTATTCTTTTCCCCTTTTGTATTCTTTGAAATATTTTTTATTATTCAATTTTCCCATGATATCATTTTATTGGTACATTTTATAAAATTTTTTATATGTCCACTAAGGATAAACATAAAATTCATTAATCAATGTGAAGATGGCTGGATGGCATCACCGACTTGATAGACATGAGTTTGAGTGAACTCTGGGAGTTGGTGATGGACAGGGAAGCCTGGCATGCTGTGTTTCATGGGGTTGCAAAGAGTCAGACACGACTGAGTGACTGAACTGAACTGAATATTAATTATATCTTTATTACCTTCTTACAGAATATAAAGTTATTGGAATATTTCAATATTCTAATTAGCTCTTCTATGCATGGGTAATTATTATTTTTCATATTAACTTATATTTTTATATCACAGGACACAATTATTATTGTTTTATAGAGTCATGTTCATTTTCATTTTAGTTTGTGAATATATTTACCTTTTTTCCTTTTCTTTATTTTTTCCTACCTTTTTGATCCTCCTTCAGTGGTTAATTTCCTTCTGCCTGAAACAATCCTCTTTAAAATCCAAAGGGAGAGTATATTGACTTGTGAACTTTCTGGAATTTTATTTCTAAAAAAAGTCCTCATTTTGTCCTCAGATTAGAAGGATATATTCATATTAGTCTTTTTGCCATATATTTAATGACTTCTCATTAATTTGTATTTTCTATCTTTTAATCTCTGTTCAATATTACAAACAACTTTCTGATCTCTCTTCCAATTTTCTATATTGCTGTAGTACAGTCAGTATGTTAACACTTCTACATAGTAAAACCTAGAATGAACCCTAATATAAACTATAGACTTTGGAGGATTATAATGTGTAAATACAAGTTCATTAACTGTAATAAATGTACCACTCTGGGTGGGGTTGTTGATAATGAAAGAGTCTTGAATGTGTGGCAGAGGGTAGATTGTAAATTTCTCATCTTCTTCTTAATTTTTATATGAATCTAAATTTGCTCAAAATGTATAAAATCTTAAAACAACTACATTGAAAGCCTAATTTTTATGGGTAATGTTTTTATTTATTGAAATTTTATTTTTCAAATATCTTATATTAGTTTTTATAGCTTCTTTCATGAGCATATTTCCAAATTTTAAAATACACTTTTATTTATTTTAAACAGATTCTACTAAAACATTTTTCTAACAATAGCGATATCTGAATCTGAGTGATATTTTTTTCCTGTTAATTTGTTTTTATTTCCCTCTTTGTATATCTGTTTACCTTCAACTCTCTGTTGATTACTAACAAAAAAAATCAGTTTTAAGAATAAACTGGAACCTATGATCATGTTGACTTCTCTCAGTGATGACCTATATTTCTTTCTGGCAAGCATATATACACATATTAAAGTATATTATAATATACAATATTCTGAACATAGGTCATGAATATACTTAGACTATATACAATATTCTGATTTTTTAATTAAACTTATAGTTACCCTTTATTTTCTCTCATTAAACTATATAGGAAATTGTTTCAGCATTTTATATATAAAGAAGTATCAAAGTATGAAATCATTCTTCTCAATGTTCCCTAAATAAATAAAATAAAATTAGTGACAAATTGTATTTATAATCCTGATGTATGAGTCAAAAATTACTAAATGAAAGATAAAATACAATAAGTGAAAATGCTGAGCATCTTACCTGCTGTGCCACTGCTGCAGCTAAATTCCCTCCAGCACTGTCTCCAGAGATACCGATTCTTCCAGGATCTACACCATAGCTTTCAAGAATTTGGGGGTCTAAAAACCATTTTAATGCAGTGTACACATCTTCAAATTGAACTGGAAAATGGTACTTTGGGGCTAGTCTATAGCTGTAGATAGGAAAACAATGCTCTCTTAATCATTGATTTTCTTATCATTTAAAATTTTTCATTTAATTTTTACTTTTATTGGCTATATTTGATTAACATTGTTGTGTTAGTTTCAAGTGTACAGCAAAGTGATTCCATTACACATATACATATATCCATTCTTTTTCAGATTCCTTTCCATATAGTTTATAACAGAATATTGAGCAGAGTTCCCTGTGCTATAACCATTGGTTTTCCTGGACTCTTGACCCAAAATCAAAAATAAAATTTGGCTTTTACCAACATATTTGTTGGAAAAATGTTTTTCCTAATCATAAAATTTGACTAACAATCTCTAAATATTGCCATTTTTATAATCAAAATGTAAAGTCTAATTGTTAAATTTGGTTCAGTCTTGGGGAAAAACTTACTAGTTGCTACCTTTCCCATAAAAAAGTATTTGCAGAGTCATTATTTTCGGTAAATGTTCTATCTTTTTTTTTAATATTATTATTACTTGTTTATCTAGAATTACTGTTATTTTATCTAAATATATCAGTTTAATATGATAATTATTCCATTAGTCCATTAACTGAATTTTCTGAAGTTTATGTTTAAGAAGGTTCTTACAGAGAGTGTGTTCTATGTGTATTAGAATGGACTTTGAGATAGGTTTTGTCTTACTTTCATGGTAAATATGGGTCATATCAATGGATTACTAACTTCTAGGCACCTTTCTCAGAGAAGGCAATGGCATCCCACTCCAGTACTCTTGCCTGGAAAATCCCACGGACGGAGGAGCCTGGTAGGCTGCAGTCCATGGCGTTGCTGACAGTCGGACACGACTGAGAGACTTCACTTGGACTTTTCACTTTCATGCATTGGAGAAGGAAACGGCAACCCACTCCAGTGTTCTTGCCTGGAGAATCCCAGGGACGAGGGAGCCTGGTGGGCTGCTGTCTATGGGGTCACACAGAGTCGGACACGACTGAAGCGACTTAGCAACAGCAGCAGGCACCTTTCTAAGCACTGTTACATGTATTCCCCATGTCAATGATGAGATATGCAAATCACTAATACTTAGAGTTCAATATCCTTTAAAATATCACACAGTTACCAATCTGCAAGCTGACAGTCAACCCCAATCCTCTGGCTCCAAAATTTCCTTTATATCCTGCTAATTATAGGGAAAGCTCCAGAGGTAGTAGTTAAATCCATGTGATACTGTTGGCTAACTTCACTTGAACAACATCTTTCCTTTCTGACCTCTGTTCCTTCTTCAAATAATGGTGTATGCCTTTTCTCTCCACTGCTGGACTGGACAGCTTCTGACATTAGGTTTCTTTGTCCATAGTCAATGTCATCAGAGGCACAGATTAATTTTTGCCATAATGATACACTCTATATAGTTGTGTGTATATTGATATGTAAAGCATATGGCCTAAAATCAAATAACATAGCTCTTACTTGGTTGATATGACAACTGCATCAAGTCTGTCTGCTGTCCATCTTGACAGAAGGTCATAGGTATAATAATCTGAAATAAAAGAAAAAATACTGGACTGTCAGGGGATGTTCAGCTTTAAGGGATCCAATATGTTGCATTTTCCTTTGTGTGCCATTTCTCAAGGACTCTCTGTTCCTTATCAGTTCCTGGAATACAGGAAAGAGTAGAGCTGCATGCAGTTCTCAGGACTGAGATCATGGGAAAGAGCATCTGCTTGGATTCATTTTGCTGACTCTCTTCAGCGACCTTGTATGTATTAGACTATCCATTTTGTTGCAACTGGTAGAATTTCATTCTTTGTAATGGCTGAGTAATTATTTTACTGAAGACATATAAGCATGCATTTCTACTAATGAAATATCCTTGTTCCACTAGAGACTTGGGTCCCCCGCGTCCTTCTTTCTGTCTTCATTCTCTTTGGAGTGTGGAAGCCTACCGAGCTCACTTTCTCCACCAGGCTTTCAAGACCTCCTTGAGAGGATGCCCTGTGCCTTCGTGAGTGGTACAAGTCCTGTGCATGGGCTTTATTGGTTTTCCACATAACCCGAGAGATACTGCTCTCTCTCTCTCTTTTTCTCTCTTTCTTTTCGTTGACTCCGGTCCCCAGGTCCCAGTCTGTAAAAGACCACAATACTGGACCATATAAGAATTTA
The DNA here is from genome assembly GCA_006408695.1 of Aepyceros melampus. Lineage (NCBI taxonomy): Eukaryota > Metazoa > Chordata > Mammalia > Artiodactyla > Bovidae > Aepyceros > Aepyceros melampus. The sequence goes on from SJXQ01011392.1 coordinate 25,748, forward strand.
AAAATGATACTGTCAAAAATAAAGTTTACTGTGATGACTTTATATTTCTTCCCTTTATCTTAAAATATTACCTAAAGAAAAAAGTCTAATACTTAGCTTCCTGTTGATCAGTTTACATATTCACATGTCAGTAGAACGTGAATCATGAAGTCTGGTGATCCTTTCACTTGCCTCTGATCAGTTTTCCTTTTCAGAGCACAGTGGTGTGTCTTATCCTTGCCAACCATACTCTCAATACACCGGAGCTTGGGCCTTGAACATCGTCTTCCTACTTTCAATCCACAGTGCTATCCATTGTGATAACATACATGAAAAAATTTACTAAATGTCTCCTTTCAACATAAAAACTAAACTGTTTTTCTGGAGTACAACTTGATCTGGGAAAGGATAGAAATGTTCTTCAAGGGAAAAAAAAATAATAAAATGCAGCTCATTATTTAGTCCTATACTGTTAAGCAGGAGATGATTTCAAGAAAGATGACTATACCTTAACATTTAATTAAGTAATTGGAAAGCTTTTTCACATCTATATTGGGCCATTAGGAACTTGGAAAATAATCATTTGAGTCTTGAAGGATAAATAAGACATTTCCAGCAATAAGTTAATGAATTCAAAAGACAAAAAGAGTTTTTATTTGCTAAGGTGCTTAATCTTCATTCTGTGAAATTTGTAGGTTCTGTCAGTGAGTGGTAGGATCAGAAACTGTCTTATTTTTTATAACAAAAATGTGTTAAATTCTGAATGTTAATAACATTTTATTCAGACTGAGATTTCAAAAACTTAATTCATGTTGCTTTCCTGAAAACAATTTCAGAAGCAGGAGCATGATATTTAATTTGTAGCTCCCAATATGAGAATCATCATTTACATTATATGAAATGAATCTACCAATGTATCACCCTTACCATTACTACCCAAACACCAGCCACCACCATGAATATAAAACAAGCCTCTTCTTAATGATTTTGTCTTCTGTTGGGGCACATATATACGGACAGGAATATCATTGATGTTGTATCTCTCACAGTTATGTTTTCATCTGATGTTGGTGGAAAACCTTGAATGCTTGAAAAGAGTGTCATCGATTTCATGAAATGGTTTATCCCCAATATTTCAGTAAACAGGGCCTAAAATGAAATAAAAATACACATATACTCTAACTGTAAAAAATGTTTTGAGTCAAGCGGTGTACATAAATATTCAATATGACCCCAAAACTCTTACTTATAGTCAGAAAAATCAATTATTATACCACCAGAAGATATACAAACCCAGATGATTTACTACTGTATGATGAATAACCTAAGTGACACTAATCCTCACTTATACACTCACCCAATAGATATTAATATGGAATATATAATTCTGTTGTCAATGCCCAGTAGAATTAGGCAAGCTATTCATCCTCAAAAATAAAAAAGAAAAGAAAAGAAAAAAATCACAGTCAAATGAAAGACAAGTTATAAAAGTACATTGTAATATAAATATGGGAAAAATTCTTTGGAATAATTGTCAAGTTGAGGAAAAGGTTTTTAACTTTTCTTTAACTAAGACTTAAAAAGAAAATAGAGTTTGGATGATTAACTGAATAGAAAACCTTTCAGTTAGATTAAGTAAGCTTAGTCTAGAGAAAAACAAAATGTGGTAATAGAAAAATACAGATTGTTCACTATTCCTATCCTTTTAGACTCCAAGAGGTTGAATGAAAGGAAAGAGTCCTTAAGAAGAATTTAATAAAATATACAACACACACACATTAAAAACCAAACAAAACTTAAAGGCTATGAAAGGCATATTGATAAATTAAGTTTTGTTACATTTAACAGTAATATTTTAAAAATCTAGTAAAGTGGTTGAAAAGTCAAAGCACAATGGAAATAATAAACTTGCAGTTATGAAGATGATAGTCTTTAGAATATATAACAAACTGATTATAGTAAGAAATACACTAACAATTCAATAGACAAAATACTCAACTTTTTTTCATGAAAGGTCTAGAATGACTGAGGCTGTAATGAGCAAAAATACTCATTTTCAAATATGTAATCAAAAGGAATGGCAAATACAAAAAAAATGGTGGAATAAGCACTGTTTTAACCTTCTTTAATTTCTAATTTTATTAAAATGAAGGTAAAATAAAAATCTTAATACAGTTATGCTATGAAAGCAAAATACAATTGGCCCTCCATATCCTAGGGTTGTGACCTCTGGTGGGTTGAACCCAGGCTTCCCAGGTGGCGCTTTTGGTAAAGAACCCACCTGCCAATGCAGGAGACATAGGAGAGGCCAGTTTGATCCTTTGGATAGGGAAGATCCCCTGGAGGAGGGCATGGGAACCCACTCCAGTATTGTTGCCTGGAGAATCCCACGGACAGAGGATCTTGGCAGTCTACAGTCCACAGTGTTGCACAGAGTCAGACATAACAAGCGACTTAGCAGGCACACACAGGCTGAATCCACAGATAGAAAATCCACTGATAGGAGGATTGGTTATATTAATTGGTCTGTGCCATTTAATATAAGGGACTTCAGCCTTGATATTGATTTCTGAGGGGATTTCTTCAAACAATCTCCTGCCACCCTGATAACAAGACTGTATTATATAATATAGGCTTCTGAAAAAAGACACATATTGGAAATCATAATAACAAAAAGCCTAGTTCTCCAAGACACAGCAAGACTAAAATGTGTATGCAAACAGTAACAGAGCTTAATAATGCAGGAATCAAGAACTGAAAAATTGAAAGGAGAAACAAACAAACAAAAAATCCTAAGTTATTAGTTGGAAATTGACATTCTTATCTCATATTTTGATAGAAAAAGCAAATAGAAAAATAGTAAGCATATAGAAAACTTGAAAAAAACTATCAACTCAACAGAATTAATGTATTCAGGACATTCCACCTGATGAAAACAGAATACACATTCTTTTCAACTGCATAAAGAAATTTCACAAAGATGTCAGTTCAGTTCAGTTCAGTTCAGTCACTCAGTCGTATCCGACTCTTTGCGACCCCATGAATCGCAGCACGCCAGGCCTCCCTGTTCATCACAGCTCAGACTTGCGTCCATCGAGTCAGTGATGCCATCCAGCCATCTCATCCTCTGTCGTCCCCTTCTCCTCCTGCCCCCAATCCTTCCCAGCATCAAAGTCTTTTCCAATGAGTCAACTCTTCGCATCAGGTGGCCAAAGTACTGGAGTTTCAGCTTTAGCATAATTCCTTCCAAAGAAATCCCTTCACAAAGATGTACCACATGACAAATTTTGGGGAAAAAATATCTCAACAAGTCAAACAAATTAAGATCATACAGAATAGTTGTCAATCCATACCATAAGTAAAATAAAAACTGGAACCATAATAGTGTATGAGGAATCCCTACTCATTTGGAAATTAAACAACATATTCCTAAATAACTCATTGGCCAAGGAAAAGATACCTCTAGACAAATTGAAAAAATATTTTTAAGCAATTGAAAATGAAATTATAGCATATCAAAATTTGTAGAGTGCAGAAAAACCATTGACTGAAGGAAAATTTTTAGCTTTAAAGGCATTATTAGAGCAGAAGAAAGGTCTAAAGGAACTGATCTAAGCTTCCTCCACTACAAGTTTAGAGTTAGATTAGCATATTAAACTCAAAGTATGAAGGAAAGAATAAAGGGGGGAAAAACCTGGAAATCAATAAAATCAAAATAGATAAAGAAAATTAAAGATTTATTCCTTGAAAAAAATCCCATAAAATTGATCAGCCTCCAGTCAAAATAATCAGAAAAAAAAAGAGAAGTTTCAGTTTACCAATATCAGAAATAAATTAAAGGACACAATTTTAAATACTCAGACCCATAGACACAGTAGGCAGCAGTCAGTATGTGCTCGGGTCAACTGGACTGGCAACCCAGGGAGTGTGAAGTGTAGGGCAAAATGGGATTAGGACTTGGATAACTGTAAGACATGTGGAAAGAAATTGAAGATGACACAAACAGATACATGATGCTTATGAATTAGAATTGATATTATTACTGTAAAAATGGCCATACTCCCCAAGGCAATCTACAGAGTCAAAGTAATCTCTGTAAAATAACAATGGCATGTTTCATAGAATTAGAATAAAGAACTCTAAAATTGTATGGAAATACAAAAGACGCTGAATAACCCAAACAATTCTGATAAAAAAGAACAATGCTGGAGGTATCATGCTCTCTGATTTCAAACTATACTACTAAGCTATATTGATCAAATAAGGACTATACTGGGGGAAAAAAAAAAAAAAGAGAGAGACATCAATGGATTAGAATTGTGATACTGGAAAAAAACAGATCCAGACATCAATGGATTAGAATCTCAAGACCAGAAGTAAACTCACACTTACATGGGAAATTAATCTATGACAAAGGACAAAAATATACAATGGGGGGAAAGACAGCCTGTTCAATAAATGGTGTTGGGAATAGTGGACAGTTACATGCTAAGAATCAAACAGGACTATCTTCTCACATCATTTAAAAAATATACTCAAAATATATTAAAGACATAAATATAAGACCTGAATCAATAAAACTCTTTAAAAAATAGGCAATATGCTCTCTAACATCAGTCTCTGCAATATTTTTTTGGAAATGTCTCTTCAGACTATAGAAACAAAAACCAAAATAAACAAATTGGACTACATCAAATTAAAAAGCTTTTGCACAGTGAAGGAAATTATCAACAAAATGAAAAGTCTGTCTACTGAATGGGAGCAGATGTTATATAAATCATATAACTGATAAGGGGGTAATATATAAAATATACAGATTATTAAAAATTAAGGTGATCTTGTGTTTGCCATAAGCAATCGGTTTCAATTTCAATTATATGTATTGAAATGAAGTTACTAAAAGTATAGATCTTGTTGACCTGATGGATAACTTTATAGAAAAATGTGAAGAGACTTGATAAATAAAAAGCATTAATGTTTTTATTATTCATTGTAACACATAAATTACATACATGTTTTTGTAATTTGTATATGTTGTTATTCATGCATTCACTATTACCTGTATTATTTGTTGCTGCTGTTTAGTTGCTCAGTCATTGACTTTTTGTGACCCCGTGGATGTAGTCTGCCAGGCTCCTCTGTCCATGTGATTTCCCAGGCAAGAATACTGAAGTAGGTTGACATTCCCTCCTTCAGGGGATCTTCCCAACCCAAAAATCAAACCTGCATCTCCTGCATTAGCAGGCTAATGCCTAGCTCAACGTTGTGTGTGTGTGATCAGTCGTATCTGACTTTTGCAACCCCTGAACTGTAGCCCTCTAGGCTCTTCTGTCCATGGGATTTTTCAGGCATGAATACTGAAGTGGTTTCCATTTCCTACTTCAGGGGATCTTCCCAACCCATGGATCGAACTCTTGTCTTTTGCATCTGCTGCGTCAGCAGGTAGACTCTTTACCATTGTGCCACCTGGGAAGCTCACATATATTATATATCATGAGTAATAAATGTTTTTAAAGGAAAAGCTTTATGATTAAATATCTTTGTGCCTTTTTCTCCCTGCCTTTTGAACAAGGGTTTATCAGGTTTTCATTTAGCACCAGGTTCAAAAAATTATTTAGCTGGCTCTACGTGATACACAGAAACTGGGGCTAGACTACTATTTTGCTTCCATAATGGAGTACACATGTCAGTCATTATCACGAACACTAGTGCACATATATACACTGAAACAAAGCTGGTAGTTAGAAAGAGGAAGACATTTGTTATTTCCTTAGCCTTGTTGGAGCACTCCCAGACTTGTCTCACAATAGTAGCGTCACTCCAAATCTTTGATGTGGCGAGACAAAGAACCGAGGAGCATACACTCACCTGACAGTAGCAGTATGAATCAGCTTAAAGGACTATCTGTGGGAAAAAAAGTTTCTGCTTCCTGAGCTTCTTAGGCAGAATCTAAGAGAAACCCAAAATAAAATTGTACTAGGATACAATTTATCATTTATTTGATAAAAAAAAGTCAAGAAAAATTACAACATATATTTGTTGAGAATTGAGAGAATATGGGTATTCTCATGTCTTGCTGGTTGGAGTGGAAAATATTACAGAATGCCTTTGCAATCATTAGCAAAATTCCAGTTGGCTCAGAATCCCATTTCATGGATTTATCATAGACAAAATGCAACCTCTGAAAGTTTTTCATGTATTACTATTTTTGTATTGCTTGTAATATCAAAATACTAAAAATAACATAACTTTGCACCTCAATAGGGCTGAATAAGTGAACTATATTTTTATACACTTACTGAATCCTTTGCATTACGTAAAAGAATGAGGGGACTTTTTACATGAAGATGTGGAAAGATCTATAAGATATATGATCAAATGAGAAATGCAAAAAACCCAACAGAATACTTGTTATGTTGTTTCTTATGGAAGAATGAAACAAAATATGTTTTTATTGCTGTATTCATTATTATTAGCATCATGTGTAAAAAGCAACCCCAGGATGAATCATAATAGCTAACAAAATTGGTGTTCTCCAAAGGCCTGGGAGAAAAGAATGGAAAGAGATAAGAATGGGAGCAGGAATTCTCAGTGTCCACTTTTTTCATATTGTTTTGATTTTTGAAATATATGGGTACATTACTACTCAAAAAATAAAATTTATTTAAAATTATTTTTCTAAAACTGGAGTGGACTACATAGAACAGTAGTGAGCTTTCCATTCCTGGAAAATACGTATGTTGAGATTCAAGGTTTCTACTGGTCACAACTCTAGCAGTTTCCAACCTGCCACCAAACTATCTTTGCTGATTCCTTTTTTATATAGAGAGGGACAGAGACAGAGAGACAGAGAGACAGACAGAGGGAGGCTAATTTTTCAGTGAGAATGTTAAAGGAGTAAACTGGATCAGGTTTCCAAATAAGTAGTCATAACAAGTCCAGTGGTGATAACTGATTGCCTCTAACTAAACGTCTCATTCTTGACTATATGGAGCTTGGACATGGGCAAACTTAGGGATATTGTGAGGGACAGAAAAGCTTGGTGTGCTGCAATTCATGGGGTCACAAAGAGTCAGACACGACTGGGCAACTGGCCAACAACAACAAACCTCTCATGTTTTTTATTAGGCATTTACAGTCAGCTTTTCTATGCCATAAGAACTACTTGCATATCTACAGCATATATTGTGTTCCAAAACCATTACTGGTGTTTAAATGTCATAGGTAACTACAGAGTAGTTCAAGCATATGACATCTGAATTTTGTATGAAATTCTGAAAGTGAAAGCTTGTTGTTGACCCACGAAAGTTCAGTTCAGCTCAGTTCAGTTGCTCAGTCGTGTCCAACTCTTTGCGACCCCATGAACTGCAGCACGCCAGGCCTCCCTGTCCATCACCAACTCCCACAGTTCACTCAGACTCACCTCCATCGAGTCCATGAAGCCATCCAGCCATCTCATCCTCGGTCGTCCCCTTCTCCTCCTGCCCCCAATCCCTCCCAGCATCAGTCTTTTCCAATGAGTCAACTCTTCGCATGAGGTGGCCAAAGTACTGGAGTTTCAGCTTTAGCATCATTCCTTCCAAAGAACAACTAGGGCTGATCTCCTTTAGAATGGACTGGTTGGATGTCCTTGCAGTCCAAGGGACTCTCAAGAGTCTTCTCCAACACCACACTTCAAAAGCATCAATTCTTTGGCACTCAGCCTTCTTCACAGTCCAGCTCTCACATCCATACATGACCACAGGAAAAACCATAGCCTTGACTAGATGCCGGAATTCTTGGCCTCCAGAGGAAAAGAATTCAATCCGGGGTCAGAGAAGAGGCTTGATCGCTCAGAGCTTTTGTGTAATAAAGTTTTATTAAAATATAAAGGAGATAGAGAAAGCTTCTGACACAGGCAACAGAACGGGGCAGAAAGAGTACCCCCTGCTAGTCTTCAGCTGGATGCTATATAGTCACTAGCAGTCTGTTAATGAAAGAAAGGAATGTCTTAAAACTCAGAATGGCACCAGGCCCTTCATCCATAAAATGTATTTTGGGATAATGTCGGCAGCAGATGATTCATCCCAGGTGATAAAACGATTGACTTGAATCTTGTAGAAGGGCAGATTACCATACAAATAGTTTAGTTTACATAGATTAGAGGAACAATATCTGAGTATAACATAATGGATTGTCAAGTAGTTCTGAGCCATTAGGCGGAACCAACTTGAAGACAGAGGCTCGGGTAAATGCATAGTACATCAGCACAGCTCGAGACAAACATTTCCATAAGAAAAATGTATCGGTTAACTCAAGGTTTGAGAATAGTTAACTTTAGGTGAGACCAGATGTCATTATGGCAACACAGTATTTTAAGAGAAACCTTCTTTTAAATTTGTATAGAGAAGGAAAATAATATGCTAGTTTGTTTCTTCCTGCACTTAAGAAAGATAAAAATGTCTGACACTTGCAGCCTATTTTCTCCATTTGGAGACCCCTGTCCTTCCTGCCTGTTACTCTCTCAAAAGCACACAAGAGTAGAAAAAATATAACAAGATTGTCACACACATATGCACACACACACATTTTTACTGCTAGCAGGATAGATCACTTTAGAAATACAACCTGAATGCCTCCTTGGTCATCTTGCTACAGTTTGCTTTAAGATCACTCAGCTGTATCGCAGTCAGGAAAATGTGACCACAGGAAGCCAAGGTTATGAAGAACTTGTAAAAACAAAATGAAACAAAGCTAGAATCTTAGAAAACTTGACTTTCTTGATTAATAAATATTTTCACTTACCAAATATGATGAAGTTTTAAAAAAAGTATTTAACAGCATTATTTTCCACGGTTCTTCAACATTATCTGGAAGAGGTTCATAAATATAACTTGCTAAGAGGACTCCCAATATCAGAAAGACAAAATATTTTTTCCCCATGTTGTAACTGTTCTGTTTCTTAAGCAAGACAGTATTAGATATCATTTCAAAGCCTGAAACTAAATAAAGGCAAACACCACCTAGTTACTATGTAACTTCTGGGCCATGGAGTTCCCTCATTGGCACAGTAGGTTGTTATATGGCAGGTACAGAAAGCTAGCGCTGAAGATAAGAGCTGAGGTTCCAGTTTGCAGTTTGTAAGGGATAAAATTCACATTTTGACAGTTCATATCAAACTCCCTGCATTTGCATGAGAAAAATAATTGTGAAACACCAATTTAGAGAGAATATTCTCAAAGATTCTGGAAAATAGAACAGACACACACTCCCTCTGTGCGTGTCTTAATTGCTCAGTTGTGTCTGACTTTTTTCACCCCGTGGACTGTAGCCCACCAGGCTCCTCTGGCCATGGAATTCTCCAGGACAGTACTGGAGTGGGTATTCCAGGGGATCTTTTACAGGGGCTCTCTTGACCCAAGTGTTGAACCAGCTTCTCCTGCACTGCGAGCAGTTTCTTTACCATTTGAGCCACCAGGAAAGAGAGGAAAACAAAGGGATCCATAAAAAAGTTTAATATATCTTTAAAGATATCTTTATTATAGCTTTATTAAAAGTCAGTCATATACAAATTGATCATCTTAATGGCTATGTAGTGACTGGAGTAGTTTTGGAGTGAATAATGGAAAACTGCAGCACCCAAGTCTAAGTCAAGTCTTAGGTCCACGGTTGGGTAAACCCAGGAAAGAGAATGAACTTTGTGAAATGAAAGGCACTGATGTAGACTTTGTAAATCCAATATCAAAAGTGGATTTCTCAGCTTAATATGTAACTTGCCATTTCAAATTCTATTTGGTTAATATATAACCTTGATTGACAATATATAACCTCAATTGTTACATGATGCCACTAAATAATATTGGAAATGAAGATGTCATACATGTGCACCCAAGCTAATTCTGCTGATTTATGTAAAATGTGTGATTTTGTCACTTTTCCACTTTCTAGAAAGGAAGAAAAAGAACTTGGATAACTACATTGTTATGTGTTGTTAAGGGAATTTCTGTATAGAAGGTGGATAGTATAAAAGGAAAATTTTTAAGTTACAGAACTACTCTCCCAGGAGAGAATCAAAACTTAATTCTCTGTTTAACACTCCTGAGATTAATTTTCTTAAAGAACCATTAGTTTAAGTAACCCTGACAGAATGTGGTCCACTGGAGAAAGGAATGGCAAACCACTTCATTATTCTTGCCTTGAGAACCCCATGAACAGCATGAAAAGGTAAAATGATAGGATACTGAAAGAGAACTCCCCAGGTTGGTAGGTGCCTGATATGCTATTGGAGATCAGTGGAGAAAAAACTCCACAAAGAATGAAGGGATGGAGCCAAAGCAAAAGCAATACTCAGTTATGGATGTGACTGGTGATAGAAGCAAGGTCCAATGCTGTAAAGAGCAGTATTGCATAGGAGCCTGAAATGTTAGGTCCATGAATCAAGGCAAATTGGAAGTGGTCAAAGAGGAGATGGCAAGAGTGAATGTCGACATTCTAGGAATCAGCGAACTAAAATGGACTGGAATGGGTGAATTTAACTCAGATGACCATTGTATCTACTACTGTGGGCAGGAATCCCTTAGAAGAAATGGAGTAGTCATCATAGTCAACAAAAGAGTCTGAAATGCAGTATTTGGATGCAATCTCAAAAATGGCAGCATGTTCTCTTTTCGTTTCCAAGGCAAAACATTCAATATCACAATAATCCAAGTCTATGCCCCAACCAGTAACACTGAAGAAGCTGAAGTGGAACGGTTCTATGAAGACCTAAAGGACCTTTTAGAACTAACACCCCCCAAAATAGGTCTTTTTCTTTAGAGGGGACTGGAATGCAAAAGTAAAAAGTCAAGAAACACCTGGCGTAACAGGCAAATTTGACCTTGGAATATGAAATGAAGCAGGGCAAACGCTTCATTTGCCAAGAGAACGCACTGGTCATAGCAAAGATCCTCTTCCAACAACACAACAGAAGATGCGACAAATGGACATCACCAGATGGTCAACACCAATATCAGATTGATTATATTCTTTGCAGCCAAAGATGGAGAAGCTCTATAGAGTCAGCAAAAACAAGACCAGGAGCTGATTGTGGCTCAGATCATGAAGTCCTTATTGCCAAAATCAGACTGAAATTGAAGAAAGTAGTGAAAACCACTAGACTATTTAGGTATGATCTAAATCAAATCCCTTATAATTATACAATGGAAGTGAGAAATAGATTTAAGGGGCTAGATCTTATAGATAGGGTGCCTGATGAACTATGGATGGAGGTTTGGACATTGTACAGGAGACAGGGATCAAGACCATCCCCATGAAAAGAAATGAAAAACAGAAAAATGGCTGTCTGGGGAGGCCTTACCAATAGCTGCGAAAAGAAGAGAAGCAAAAAGCAAAGGAGAAAAGGAAAGATATACCCATTTGAATGCAGAGTTCCAAAGAATCGCAAAGAGAGATAATGCTTACTCCTTGGAAAGAAAGCTATAACCAACATAGATAGCATATTGAAAAGCAGAGACATTACTTTGTCAACAAAGGTCCGTCTAGTCAAGACTATGGTTTTTCCAGTGGTCATGTATGGATGTCAGATTTGTACTGTGAAGAAAGCTGAGCACCGAAGAATTGATGCTTTTGAACTGTTGTGTTGAGAAGACCCTTGAGAGTCCCTTGGACTGCAAGGAGATCCAACATGTCCATTCTAAAGGAGACCAGTCCTGGGTGTTCATTGGAAGGACTGATGCTAAAGCTGTAACTCCAATATTTTGGACACCTGATGCGAAGAGTTGACTCATTGGAAAAACTCTGATGCTTGGAGGGATGGGAGGTAGGAGGAGAAGGGGATGATAGAGGATGAGATGACTGGATGGCATCACGAACTTGATGGACATGAGTGTTAGTGAACTCCGGGAGTTGGTGATGTACAGAGAGGCCTGGCGTGGTGCAATTCATGGGACTGCAAAGAGTCAGACACGACTGAGTGACTAAACTGAACTGACTGACTGACTCGTATTTAACTAGAAATTCTTTCCTGACAATTGATCAAGGGGCCTTGCACACTGACCTATGGACTCATCAGTACTACATAAACAGCTGCATTTCAGTTCTTAATGATCATAATCATTGTGGAGTATACCCTTTCTCTCTTTAGTTCTTAGAAACACCTGCTTTTCCTCCTCTGAAAATGACTCACTGAATTTCTTACCTGGTATGTGTTCTCTGCCTGGCAATTAACTCAGTGTTAAAACAAAAACAAACAAATTTTCATATAGTTGTTGTTTTATTATTTGACAACAGGGAGAAACATTGGACAGGATGAAAGAGCAGGTTAAGACTCAGGGTGAAATGTTTAAAGATCAACTATTACACTTCTCTATCTGCCTCTGTCTCTTTCTTCTACTTTGTTCAACAGTTTCTCTCTTAAAATACATACTTTAATTTTAAAAACATTCAGGTGAATTTAGTAATAAGTCACAGTAATAGTATAATTAATAAAATTTGTGAACAATATCTTGTCTATCAAAAAGCAAATCTTTCTCAGATTAAAACAGATACATGAAAACTAAACTTCTGCATTAACATGCTATTAATTAAAAATAAATTCTTGAGGAAAATGCATAACATTTTTCATGGTGGAGGAACCAGTTTACATTCCTTCCAACATGAGATTGGGTTTCTCTTTTCTCAACATCTTCACATTTCTCTCATGGCTTTTAAAAAAATCACCATCCGAACTGGTGTGCGGTGATATCTCACTATTTGAATTGTTATTTCCCTGATGATTAGTCATACTGAGTACCTTTTCATGTACTTGTTGATCATTTTGATGGAAGTATAATAGCTGTGAAAAGAAGAGAGGCAAGAAGCAAAGGAGAAAAGGAAAGATATAAGCATCTGAATGCAGAGTTCCAAAGAATAGCAAGAAGCAATAAGAAAGCCTTGTTCAGTGATCAATGCAAAGAAATAGAGGAAAACAACAGAATGGGAAAGACTAGAGATCTCTTCAAGAAAATTAGAGATACCAAGGGAACATTTCATGCAAACATAGGCTCGATAAAGGACAGAAATGGTCTGGACCTAACAGAAGCAGAAGATATTAAGAAGAGGTGGCAAGAATACATGAAAGAACTGTACAAAAAAGATCTTCATGATCCAGATAATCATGATGATGTGTTGACTAATCTAGAGCCAGACATCTTGGAATGTGAAGTCAAGTGGGCCTTAGAAAGCATCACTATGAACAAAGCTAGTGGAGGTGATGGAATTCCAGTTGAGCTGTTTCAAATCCTGAAAGATGATGCTGTGAAAGTGCTGCACTCAATTTGCCAGCAAATCTGGAAAACTCAGCAGTGGCCACAGGACTGGAAAAGGTCAGTTTTCAT